>RXID01011468.1:0-78364 GCA_005019695.1 Trichopus zeylanicus subsp. travancoricus
AGTAGCAGTTAGTAGCAGACGCTGTAGTAGCAGTAGTATTGGTAGTACCGGTGGTGGTAGTTGTAGTAGTAGTAGTTAGTAGTAGAATTAGTGGTTAGTAGTAGTAGTGGCGTAGCAGTAGTAGTAGTAATATTAGTAGTAGTTATAGTAGTAGCAGGAGCAACAACAGTAGTAGTAGTTGTAGCAGTAGTAGTAGTAGTTGCAGTAGTAGTAGTCGTAGCAGTAGCAGTTGTTGTTATAGGAGTAGTTGAAGTAGTAGCAGCACTCGTAGCCATTGTGGTAGTCGTAGCAGCAGTCGTAGCCACAACTACTAATGCTACTACAACTACTATTGCCACTACGACTACTATTACTACTATTATTACTATTACTACTACATCTGCTACTGCAACTACTGCTACTGCTACTACTACTACTACTACTGTTACTACTTCTACTACTATTACTACTATTACTCCTACTACTACAACTAGTACTTTTGCTACTATTACCTCTACTGCTACTGCTGCTACTGCTATTACTGCTACTACTACTACTACTACTAATAGAATCAGTAGCAGCGTAGTAGCAGCAGTTGTACTAGCAGCAAAAGTAGCAGTACGAGAAGTAGTCATAGTAGTAGCAATAATAGTATTAGGAATAGCAGTAGTAGCAGTAGTAGCAGTAGTAGCAAAAGTAGTAGTAGAACTAGCAGTAGAAAAAGTTGTAGTAGTATAAGTAATTATTGTAACAGAACGTGTAGTAACAGTAGTAGTAGTAGTAGTAGTAGTTATAGTAGTAGCAGTAGCAATAATAGCAGTAGCAGTAGCAGCAGTAGCAATAGCCGTAGTATTAATAGTAGTAATAATAGTAAGGGTATAAGTGATAGTTGTAGTTGTAGTAGTAGTAGCTATATCAGCTGTAGTAGTAGTCGTAGTAATAACAGTAACTATGGTACCAGTAGTAGCAGCAATAGTAGTTTTAGTAGTAGTAGCAGCAGAAGTAGTAGTAGCAATAGCAGTACTGGTAGTGGTAGTAGTATCATAGGTAACTATGGCAATCGCAGTAGTAGCAGAAGCAAGAGTAGTAGTAATAGTGCTAGTAGTAATAGGACTAGTGGTAGCAATTGTAGTTTTAGTAGTAGTAGTATTAGTAGTAGTAGCAGTACTAGTAGTAGTAGTCATAGTAGTAGTAATAGTCATAGTAGAAACAAAATTAGTAGAAGTGGTTGTAGTAGTAGTAGCAGTTATTGTTGTTGTTGTTGTAGTAGTTGTAGTAGTACTAGTAGCAGTAGTAGTAGTTGAAGTATTAATATTAGTTGTATAGTAGTAGTAATAGTAACAGTGGAATCAATAGTTGCAGTAGTAGTAGTAGTTGCAGCAGTAGCAATAGTAGTAGTAATAGTAGTAGTAGTAGTTGTTGTAGTAGTAGCAGTTGTAAAAGTAGTAGCTGTTATTGCAATAGTAGTAGAAGTAGTAGTGGTAGTAGCATAAGAAGTAGTAGTAGTGGTAGTAGGAGGAGGAGGAGTAGTAGTACTAGTAGCAGTAGCAGTAGTAGTAGTAGTATTTGCATGAGTAGTATTAGCTAGAGTAGTAGTAGCAATAGTAATTGAAGTAGTAATAGGCATAATAGTAGTAATAAGTGTGTTAGTGGTCGCAGTAGTTGTAATAGAAGTAGCAATAGTAGTAGAAGCAGCAGTACTAGTAGTATTAGTAGTAGTATGAGAAGTGGTAGTTATAGCCCTAGCTGAAGTAGTAGAAGTAGTTTGTAATTATAGCAGTAATAGCAGTAGTTGCAATTTTAGTAGTAGTAGTAGTAGAAGCAACATTTGTAGCAGCTGTAGCAGTATTAGTAGAAGTAGTAGTGCTAGTGGTTGTAATTGTAGTAGTGGTTGTAGCTGTAGTAGCAGCAGCACTAGTAGTATTAGTAGTAGTAGTCGCATCAGTAGAGGTAGTAGTAGTACTAGTAGCTGTAGTAGCAGCTGTAGTTGCAGTAGTAGCAATAAAAGCAGTTGTAGTAGTATTAGTAGCACGAGTAGTAGGAGGAGTAGTATTAGTAGTAGTAGTAGTAGTAGTAACAATAGTAGTAGTAGTAGTAGCTGTAGTAGCAGCAGTAGTAGTAGTTGTAGCAGTTGTAGTAGTAGTTGTAGCAGTAGTATTAGTAGCCGTAGTTGCCGTAGTAGTTGTAATTAGAGTAGTAGTTGCAGTAGTAGTAGTAGTAGTAATAGTAGTAGTAGTAGTAGTGGTGGTAATAGTAGTAGTACCAGCAGAAGTTGTAGTGGCAGTGCTACTAACAGTAATAGTAGCAGTAGGCATGGTAGTACCAGTAGTAGTAGTAGTAGTAGTAGTAGTCGGAGTACTTGTCGGAGTTGTAGTAGTAGTATCAGTAGTAGTAGTAGCAATAGTTGTAGGGGTAGTAGTATTAGTAGCTGTAGTAGTAGCAATATTAGAAGTAGCAGCTCTGGTATTAGTAGAAGTAGTAGTCGATGTTGTAACAGAAGTAGTCATAGGAGTAATGGTAGTAGGAAAAGTAGTAGTAGCAGCTGTGGTAGTAGCAGTAGTAGTAGTTGTTGGACTTGTAGAAGTAGTAGCAGTAGTAGCAGCAAATGCAGTAGTAGTAGTAGTAGCAACAACGGTTGCAGTAGCGGTAGTGTAGCAATCATAGTAGTAGTTGTAGGAGTAGCAGCAAACACAGTTGCAATAATGGTAGTAGTCACAATAGTAGTAGCAATTGTAGTAGTAGTGGTGGTAGTAGCAATAATAGCAGCAATAGTATTAGGAGTACTAGTAGCAGAAGTAGTAGTAGTGGTGGTGGTAGTAGTAGTAGGAGCTGGAGTAGTAGTAACAGTAGTAGCTTATGTAGCAGTAATAGCAGTAATAGTAGCAGCAGCAGCAGTAATAGCAGCAGAAGTAGTGGCAGTATAAGTAGCCGAAGTAGAAGTAGTGGTGATAGTAATAGTAGCAGTAACAACAGTCGTAGCAGTAGTATCAAAAGCATTAGTCATAGTAGTAGCAATAACAATAGTTGAAGTAGTAGTAATAGTCGTAGTAGTAGTAGTAACAGTAGTAGTAGTAATACTACTACTAGTAGTAGAAATTGTAGTAGTAGTAATACTAGTAGTAGAAGTAGGAGAACTAGTATTAGTAGGAGCAGTTGTAGTTGTAGTAACAAAAGTAATCGCAGTAGTAGTAACACTAGTAGTAGTAGTACTCGTAACAACAAATACAACAGTTGTAGTAGTGGCAGCAAGGACAGCAATAGCGGTAGTGTAGCAATCTTTGTAGTAGCAGTTGTAGTAGCAGTAGTCTTTGTAGCTGTAGTACATGTAGTAGTAATGCAGCAGTACTTGTAGCAGTAGTAGTAGCAGAAGAAGTAGTAGTTCGAGAAGATGCAGTATCAGCAGCAGTAGCAGTAGTCATAGTGGAAGTAGTAGTAGTATTAGTAGCAGTAGTAGCATTAACAGTAGTTGTTGTAGCAATATTAGTAATAGTAGTAGCAGTAATAACCATAGCAGCAGTAGTAGTAGTACTAGCAGAAGTAGTAGCCACAAAAGTAGTAATAGTAGTAGTAGTACAAGCAGCAGTAGCAATAGTTGTAATGATTGTAGTGGTAGGAATAGTAGTAGTTGAAGTAGTCTCCATAGTAGTGGCAGTAATAGTAGCAGTAGTCGTAGTAGCAGTAGTAATAGTAATAGAAGTAATGGTACTAGTCGTGGCAGCAGTTGTTGTAATAGTAGTAGTAATAATACTAGTAGTAGCGGTAATAGTAGTAGAATTTATAGTAGTAGTAGTAGTAGTAGTAGTAGTAGTAGTAGTAGCTGGGGTATCCATAGTAGAATTAGTAGTAGTAGGAGTAGTAGTATTAGTAGAAGAGGTTGTTGTAGTAGTAGTAGTTGTTGTTGTTGTAGTTGTAGCAGTGGTAGAAGTAGCGGTTGTAATAGATGTAGTAGCAGCAGCAATAATAGTAGTAGGAGAAGTAGTAGTAGTAGCAGTAACCATAATAGTAGTAGCAGTAGCAGTTGTAGTTGCCGTAATAGTTGTGGTATGAGTAGTAGTAGTAGCGGTAGTAGCAGTAGTAGTAGTAGTGGTAGTATTAGTAGTAATAGAAGTAGTACTTATAATAGTAGTTATTGCAGTAGCAGTAGTTGTAGCAGTAGTAGAAGTGGATGCAAAAGTAGTATCTAGAGTAGTATTTATTATTATTCCGTGTATCAACTAGGCGTAGGTTGTTTGTCGTCTTTTCGGAGTACATTAGTGTAGGGAGTATGTGGACAATACGCGTCTTCGTCGTATAGTCGTAGAAGTATGACAGTGGAAGCAGGGGTAACAGTTCCGTAGTCGTAATTGCAGTCGTCGAATAATAGTAGTAGCAATATAAAAATAGTTGTAGCAGTAGTAGTAGTAGTAGTAAAAATAGTAGTCGAAATAGTAGTAGCAGTAGCAATTGTAGCTTTAGTAGTAGTTCTAATAGTGGTGGTAGTAGTACTAGTAGCAGTAACAGCAGTTGTAGTAGTAATAGTAGTCGTAGTAGTAATAATAGTAGTAGTAACGGTTGTAATTGTAGTAGCGGTAGTAGGTTTCATAGCGATAGTAGCAGGAGTAGCAGTAGTAGTTGTTGTAGCAATAGCAGTAGCAGTAGTAATATTAGTAGCAGTAGTAGCATTCGGATTAGTAGTAGTCGTTGTGGTAGTCGTAGTAGTAGTAGTACTAACAGCAGTAATAGTAGAAATAGTTGTAGTTGCAGTGGCGACAGTTGCAGCAGTTTCAGTAGTAGCAATAGTCGTAATAGTAGTAGTAGTAGTAGTACCAATCGTAGTAGTAGTTGTAGTTGTAACAGTAATAGCGGTAGCATTGGTAATAGTAGTTGGTGTAGTAGTAGTAGCTGGAGTTGTAGTGACGGTAGTAGTAGAAGCAGTCATAGTAGCAGCAGCAGCAGTAGTAGTAGTAGTTGTAGTTGTTATTGTTGTAGTAGTAGCAGTAGCAGTAGTTGCCGTAGTAGTAGTAGTAGTAATAGTAGTAGTAGTAGTAGTGGTAGTAGTTGTAGTAGCAGTAGTTGTGGTGGTAGTTGTAATGGTAGAAGTAGCGAAAGGGTAGTCATAGTAGTAGCAGTAATAGTTGTGGATGTAGATGTAGTAGTCATAGGAGTTGTAGTAGTAGCAGCAATAGGTTTAGTACGGGTAGCAGTAGTTGTAGTAATAGAAGTAGTCACAGTAGTAATAGTAGTAGGAAAAGTAGTAGTAGTAATAGTAGTGAAAGTAGTAGTAGTAGTTGTTGTAACTGCATTAGCAGTATTGTAGTAGTAGAAGTAGTAGTCAAAGCAGTAGCCGTATTTGAACTATTAGTAGAAATAGTAGTAGCAGTAGTAGTTGTTGTTGTTGTTGTAGTAGTAGTTGTAGTAGTGGTAGTAGTAGTAGTGAAGTAGGACACGTAGTAGTAGTAATAGTAGTAGTAGTAGTAGTAGTAGTTGCACTACTACTAGTAGTAATAGTAGTAGTACTACTAGCAGCAACAACAGTAGTAGTAGTAGTAGTAATAGTGGTAGCTATTGGCATAGTGGCATTAGTAATAGTAATTGTAGTAGTTATAACAATACTAATTGTAGCAGCAGCAACAACAGTAGTTGTTGTTGTTGTAGTAGTAGTAGCAGTAGCAATGGTAGCAGTTGAGTAGTAGTAATTTTACGAGTACTAGTTGTAGCAACAGTAGCAGTATTAAGTGTAGTTGGAGCCATAGTAGTGCCAACCACTGTAGTAGCAGTAGTAGCAGCAGTTTTAGTTATAATAGTAGTAGTTGTAGCAGTAGCAGTAGCAATAGTAGTAGAGTAGTGGTAGAAGTGGTTGATAGTATGATAAGTAGCTATAGTAGTTGTTGCAATAGTAGTAGTAGTTGAGATAGTGGTAATATGAGTAGTTGAAGCAATTATAGTTGTTGTAGTACTAGTCGTAGTAGTAGTAGTAGTAATAATTGTAGCAGAACTAGTAGAAGTAGTCATTGTAGTAGTAGCAGTAGTAATAGTAGAAGTTATAGCAGTAGCAGCAGTAGTTGCAATGCTGCAGAAGCAGCAGTAGCAGAAGTATTAGTATTAGTAGTAATAGTAGCAGCTGTAGTAGCTGTGGTAGTAGTAGTAGGTGCAGCAGTAGTGGTAGTAGCAATAGTAGCAATGGTGGAGCAGTAGCAATAGTAGCAGTAGTAACAATTATAGAAGTAGTAGCAGCAGTAGAAGAAGCAGTAGTTGTAGTAGCACTAGTAGTAGTAGTAGTAGTATTACCAGAAGTAGTAGTCGTAGTAGTAGTTGCAGTAGTATTAGCAGAAGTAGTAGTAGAAGTAGTAATGGAAGTAGTAGTAGACGTAGTAGTAGTAGGTGTAGTTGCAGTAGCAATAGCCGTAATAATAGTAGCAAACATAGTAGAAGCAGTATTAGTAGTTGTCGTAGTAGCGGAAGCAGTAGCAGCAGTAGAAGTAGTAGTAGTAACAATAGTAGAAGAAGCAGTAGTAGTAGTCGAAGTAGTAGCGGTAGTAGCAGTATTTGAACGAGTAGTAGAAGTAATAGTAGTTGTTGTTGTAATAGTAGTAGTAGCAGCAGCAGTAGTAGTAGTAGTAGGAGGAGGAGGATTAGTAGTAGGACAAGAAGTAGTAGTAGTAGGGGTAGGAGGAGGAGTAGTAGGGGGAGGAGGAGGAGTAGTAGTAGGACAAGTAGTAGTAGTAGCAGCAGTACAAGTAATCATAGTAGCAATTGAAGCTGTAGTAGCAGATGTAGTAGTAATAGTATTAGTAGCAGCAGCAGTTGGAGTAGTAGTAGCAATAGTAGTAGGTGTAAGAAGTAGCAATAGTAGCAGTTGTAGTGGCAGTAGTGGTTGTAGCAGTAGTAACAATACCTATAGCAGGAGTTGTCGAAGTAGTAGTGCTAGTAATTGTCATACTAGTAGGAGTAGTAGTAGTAGTTTGAGTAGCAGTAGTAGCAATAGTAGTAGGAATAATATTACTAGTAATAGTAATTATTGTAGCAGTATTAGCAGTAGTGGCAGTAGCAATAGCAGAGGTAGTAGTAGTGGCAGTAGTAATAGTTGTAGTAACAAAAGTCGTAGGAGAAGTATCGAAAGCAGTAGTCATAGTAGTAGCAGTAATAGTAGTGGAAGTCATAGTAATAGTCGTAATAGTAGTAGTTGTCATTGTAATAGTAGTGGTTCTTGTAGTAGTAGTCGTAGTAGGAGCAGCAGTAGTATTAGTAGGGTTAGCAGTAGTTGTAGTAACAGAAGTAGTCATAGTACTAATTGTATTATAAAAAATAGTAGCAGTAGCATTAGTAGTATCAGTAGTAGTCGCAGTAGTAGTAGCAGAAGTAGTAGTACTAGTAGCAGTAGTAGCACTAGTAGCAGCAATTGTAGTAATAGTAGTAGTAGTAGTAACGGTAGCAGTTGTGGCAGTGTATCGATCGTTGTAGTAGCAGTAGTAGCAATATGTGTACCAATAGTAGTAGCTATAGCAATAGTCTTTGTTGTAGTAGTGGTTGTAGTATAAGTAGCAGTAGTAGTAGTTTGGGTAATAGTAGTAATAGCAATAGTAGCAATACTAGCAGTAGAAGCCAAATTAGGAGTAGTAGTAGCGGTTGCAGCAGGTACGACTATAGCAAGAGTAGTAGAAGTAGTAGCACTAGAAGTAGTTGTAGTAGCTACAGTAGTAGTAGTAGTAGCAATAATAGCAATTGTTGTAACAGTATTAGTAGTAGTAGCAACAATAATGGCAGCAGCAGTAGTAGCGACAATAATGGCGGCAGCAGCAGCAGCAGTAGCAGTACTAGTAGTAGTAGTTGTAGCAGCAAAAGTAATAGTAGTAGCAATAGCAGTAGTAGCTATAGCGGTAGCAGTAGTAGTAGTAGTAATAGTAGCAGCATTAGTAATAGTAGCAGTAGTTGCCATAGTAGTAGTAGTAGTAGTAGTCGCAATTGAAGTACCAGAAGTAGTAATAGTGGTAGTAGTAATAGTAGTAGCAGTAGTCGTAGTAATAGTAGTAGCAGCAGTCGTAGTAGTAGTAGTAGCTGTCGTAGAAGTAATAGCAGAAGTAATAGTAGTAGCAATAGCAGTTGCAGAAGCAATAGTACTCTCTGTTGCAGTAATGGTAGTAGTAGTAGTAGTAGTAGTGGAAGTAGTAGTAGCAGCAGCAGTAGTAGTGGTAGTAGTACTAGTAGTAGTAGTAGTGGAAGTAGTAGAAGCAGCAGCAGTAATTGCAGTAGTTGCCATAGTACTAGTAGTAGTAATAGTAGTGGAAGTAGTAGTAGCTGCTGCTGCAGTAGTAGTGGTAGTAGTAATAGTGGAAGTAGCAGCAATCGTAGTAGTTGTAGCAAAGGTAGTAGTCATAGTAGTTACAATAATAGTAATAGAAGTAGCAGTAGTAGCAGTAGCAGTAGTATAAGTAGGAGTAGTAGTAGTTGTAGTAATAGAGGTAGTCACTGTAGTAATAGTTGTAGAAAAAGTAGTAGGAGTCGTAGTTGTTGTAGCAGAGGTAGCATTGCTAGTAATAGTAGCAGCTGCTGTAGTAGCAATTATAGTAGTTGTTGTAGAAGAGGCAATGGCATCAGTAGTACTAGTGTGGGAGTTGTAGTGGTAGCAGTAGTAGCAGTAGTAGTAGTAGCAGTAGTAGCAGTTGGTGTAGCAATAGCAGTAGCAGTAGTATCATTAGTAGTAATAATAGTGGTAGTAGCAGCAGTAGTAGCAGGAGAAGAAGTAATTGTAGCAGTAGTTGTAGTAGTCATAGTGGTGGTAGTAGTAGTAGTTGTTGTATCAGTAGTAGTCGTAGTAGTTCGGGTAGTAGTAGTACTAGCAGTAGTAGCAGTAGCAGTAGTAGTATTAGATTTGATAGTCGCGACAGTTGCAGCAATTACAGTGGTGGTTGTAGGAATTATTGCAGAAGTAGTAGCAGTAGTAGCTATAGTAGTAGTTGCAGTAGTAGTCATAGTAGCAGCAATAGTAGTTGGGGTTATAGTACTAGTTGTAGAATTTAGAATAGTAGTAGCGGTAGTAGTAGTGGGAGCAGTAGTAGATGTAGTAGGAGTCGAAGCCATAGTGGATGTAGTAGTAGTAGTAGTAGCTGTAGTACTACTAATACAACTTCTTCAACTACTACTAACAGTACTAGTAATACTACAACAACAACTACTACTACTACAACAACAAGTAGTCCCACTACAACAACTACTACTCCTTCTATTACTACTACTACTACTACTAATACTACAATGATTGCTATTCCTACTGCTGCTACTACGCCTACTACTATTGTAACAACTACTACAACTTACTACTACTTCAACTTCTAACGACTACTTCTATTACTACTACAACGATAACTACAACTTCTACTACTACGACTCCAACTACTACAACTACAACTATTGCTATAACTACTACTATTATTATTACTACTACTACTGTTGCTGCTACTACTACTAAAATTGCTACTATTACTAGTACTAATCCTTCTCCTACTACTTCTACTACAACTACAACTAATACTATTATTACTACTACTACTACTGCTAGAATTGCGACTACTATTACTACAACTACTATAACTACTACTACTAATCTTGCTAGAACTGCGACTACTATTACTACAACTACAAGTACTACTTCTACTCCTACAACCACAATGACTACTACTACTGATACTACTTACTCCTAATACTCCAACTTCTACTGCTACTACTACAACTATTACTACTACTATTGCTACTGCTATTACAATAGCAACAACTACTAGTACTCTTGCAGCTACTACTACTCTGACTACTATTACTAGTATAACTATTGCTGCTACCACTTCTAATACAACTAATACTACTAATACTATTACTACTAGTACTACTACTACAACAACTACTACTAGTACTATCAGTCCAACTGCCACAACTATTACTACTACTACGACTATTACTACTACTACTACTAGTACTTTTGCTATTACTACTCCTACTCCAACTCCTACTCCTACTACTGCTACTACTACTACGGCTACTACTACTACAACTATTATTGATTCTAATCCTCCTACTACTACAACTACAACAACAACAACAACAACAAACAACTACCACTACACTACTACTACTATGATATTATACTACTATGACTACGATACTACTACTACTCGTTACTACGATTACTACTTACCACACTACACCTGCTATTACTACCACTACTATTGCAACTATTATAACTACTACATCTGTTACTATTACTACTACTACTACTACAAGTCCTACTACTATTATTACTACTACTACAACCTGTGCTGCTGCTGCTACTACTATGATAGCTGCTACTTCTACTGCTGCTAATGTTGGTACTGCTACTACTTCTGTTGCCCTACTACTATTGCTGCTACTATTGTCAATACTACTACTGCTGCTGCTGCTCCTACTACTACTAGATTAAAACTTCGGCTGGTAATACTTTTGTTGCAACTTCTACTACTACTAATACTACTTCTACTACTACAACTACTAATACTGCTACTACTACGACAATAACTACTACTGCTACTTGTACTACTAGTACAACTGCTACTACTACTCCTTCCACTACAGCTACTACTACAATTACTACATCTAGTCCCACTCCTACTCCTACTCCAACTGCTACTCTGACTATTACTACACCTATTACTACTACTACTACTATTACTACTACTGCTACTACTACTACAAACTGCTCCCACTACTATAATAATTACTACTCCTACTACAACTCCTACTCCTACTCCCACTACCACTACTACATCTCCTACTAGTAGTAGTACTACTACTAGCAGTACTACTATTACAACTATTACTACTACAACTACACCTTCTCTTACTCTAGCTACTACTACTACTACTCCTACTCCCACTACTACTACTACATCTACTACTAGTAGTAGTTTTAATAGTAGTAGAAGTTGTAGCATCAGTTGTAGCAACAGCAGTAGCGGTTGTATCGATAGCAGTAGCAGCACTTGCGGCAACAGCTATAGTAGTAGTCATTCTCGTCGTAGTAGCTATAATAGTAGTTGTAGCTACAGTAGTGGTTGTAGAAGTAGTCGTAGAAGGAGGAGTAGTAGTAGGAGGAGGAGGAGGAGGAGGAGAAGCAGCAGTAGTAGCAGTAGTTAATGCAGTAGTTATAGTAGTAGTAGTAGTAGTAGTAGTAGCAGCAGTAGTAGTAGTTGTAGTAGTAGTAGTAGTCGTAGTACCAGTAGTATTTGTAGCATTAGTAGCGTCAGTAGTAGTAGTAGCAGTAGCAGTAGTAGAAGTAGTAGCAGAAGTATAAGTAGCAATAGTAGCAGCAGAGGTAGTGGTAGCAGTAGTAACAATAGTAGCAATAGTAGCAGCAATAGTAGCAGTGGTAGTAGTTGTGATAGTAGTTGTAGTACTTGGATTAGTAGCAGTTGTAGCAACAGTAGCTGTTGTAGCAACAGTAGCTGTTGTAGCTGTAGTTGTTGCAGTAATAGTAGTAGCAATAAAAGAAGTAGTATTCGTAGTAGTAGTAGTAGTAGTAGTAGTGGTTGTAGTAGTAGTAGTAGTGGTTGTAGTAGTAGATGAAAGAACAATAGTAGTAGTAGTTGAAGTCATAGTAGTAGCGCTAGTTGAAGTAGTACCAGTAGTTGTAGTTGTAGAATTAATGGTGGTAGTAGTAGTCACAGTATTAGTAGTAGCAATAGTAGCAGGAGCAGTTGTAGTAGTAGTATTAGTACTAGTAGTAGTAGTAGCAGTAGTAGCAGCAGCAGTAGTAGTAGTAGTAGTAGTAGTACTAGTAGTAGTAGTAGTAGAAGATGAAGAAGAAGAAGAAGAAGAAGAAGAAGTTGTAGTAGAAGTGGCAGTAGTAGTAGTAGTAGTACGAGCAATAGTATTTGCAGTAGTTGTAGTAGTAGTACGAGAAGTAGCTGAGCCATATTAGTAGCGGTAGTAGTGGTAGTTGTAGTAGTAGTAGAAGCAGCAGTAATAGTAGAAATAGTAGCTGCAGTAGTAGTAGTAGTAGTTGTTGTTGCTGGAGTTGTAATAGTAGTCATAGTAGCAGTAGCAGTTGGCGTAGCACTAGTAGTCAGAGAAGCTATTGTGGTAGTAGTAGCATCAGTAGTAGTATCAGTTGTAGTAGTAGCAGTAGTAGCAGCAGCAGTAGTTATTACAGTAGTAGTTGAAGAAGGAGCAATAGGAGTAGAGGTACTAGGCATAATTGTTGTTGCAGTAGTAGCGGTAGTAGCAGTAGTGGCAATAGTAGTTATAATAGTAATATACATAGCAGTAGTTGTAGTTGAATTTGTACTAGCAGGCATAGTAGTAGTAGTAGAGTTGGTAGCAATAGTAGTAGCAGTAGTTGTAGTAGTAGGATTAGTAGCAGAATTAGTTGCAGTAGTAGCAGTAGTAGGAGCAATAGTAGGAGTAGCAGAAACAGCAGAAAAAGAAGTAGTAGTAGTAGTAGGAGAAGTAGTAGTAGGAGTTGTAGAAGTTGACATAGAAATGGCAGGAGGAGTACTAGTAGTAGTCGTACTGGTAGAAGTAGTAGTAGCAGCAGTAGTAGCAGCGACAGTAGTAGTAGCAGCAGCAGCAAGAGTAGAAGTAGTAGTAGTAGCAGCAGTAGTAATAACAGCAGTAGTAGGAGTAGTAGTAGCGGCTGTAGTAATAGTAGTAGTAGCTCTAAAAGTAGTACTAGTGGTAGTAATAGTAGCCACAGTAGTAGTAGTTGGAGTAGTGATAATAGCAGTAGTAGTAGTATTAGTAATAGTAGTAGTAGTACTAATACTTGCAGTAGTAGTAGTACTAATACTTGCAGTAGTAGTAGTAGTAGTAGAAGTAGTAGAAGTAGTAGTAGCAATACTAGTATTAGAAGTAGTAGCAACAATAGTAGGAGAGAAAGTAGTAATAGCCATGGCAATTGTAGCAGCAGTAGTAATAGTAGTTGTTGTTGTTGTAGCAGTAGTTGTGATAGTAGTAGTTGTTATAGCAGTAGTAGTATTCGTAGTAGTAGTACTTGTAGTTGTAGCAGTAGCATTAGTAGGAGTAGTAGTAGTGGCAAGAATAGTAGTAGTAGTAGTAGTAGCAGTACTAGTAGTTATTGTAGTAGTAGTAATAGTTTTAGCAATAGTGGCGGTTGTAGCAGCAGTTGTGGCAGCAGCTGTACTAGTAGTAGTCATAGTAGCAACAGTGATATTAGTTTTAGCAGTAGTAGTGGTTGCAAAAATTGTTGTAGTAGTAGGAGTAGTAGGAGGAGGAGGAGAAGTAGTAGTAATAGTAGTAATTAATGCAGTAGTAGTAGTAGTAGGGTAGTAGAAGAAGGAGTAGTAGTAGTCGTAGTTGCGATTGCTGGAGTAGCAGAAGTAGCAGTAGTAGAAGTAGTAGCAGAAGTAGAAGTAGTAGTAGCAGCAGAAGTATAGTAGTAGTTGCAGTAGTAGCAATAGTAGCAGCAGTAGTTGCAGTGGTAGCAGAGGTAGAAGCAATAGCGATAGCAGCAGTGGCAGCTATACATGCAGCAGAAATAGTAGTAGTAATGAAAGGAGTAGTAGTAGTAGTAGAAACAACTATAGCTGGAGTAGCTGTAGTCATGGTAGCAGCACTAGTGGAAGTAGTACCAGCAGTTGCAGTTGTAGATTTAGTTGTAGTAGAAGTAGTCATAGTAATAGTAGTTGTAGCAGCAGTAGCAACAGTACTATTATTAGTAGTACAACTAGGGGTAGTAGAATTAGTAGTAGTAGTAGTAGTAGTAGTAGTAGTAGTAGTTGTTGTTGTTATTTTTGTTGTTGTTGTAGTAGTAGTAGTAGTAGTAGTAGTAGTAGTAGTAGTAGTAGTAGTAGTAGTAGTAGTAGTAGTAGTAGTCGTTGTAGTAGTTGTAGTAATAATAGCAGTAGTAGTGCTAGCAGTTGTATTCGCAGTAGTTATAGTAGTAGAAGAAGAAGTACAAGAAGCCGTAGTAGTAGCAACAGAAGTAGCAGTAGTCACAATAGAAGTTGCAATAGATTCAGCATTTGCATTAGCAACAGTAGTTGTGGTAGTTGTAGTAGTAGTAGAAGCAGTAGTAATAGTAGCAATGGTAGCAACAGCAGTAGTAATAGTAGTAGTTGTTGGAGTTGTAATAGTAGTCATAGTAGCAATAGCAGCAGCAGTAGTAGTAGTAGTTAGAGTGTTAGTAGTAGTTAGAGAAGCTATTGTGGTAGTATAAGTAGTAGTAGTAGGAGAAGCAGTAGTAGTTGAAGTTGCAGTTGCAATATGAGGAGTAGTAGCATTATCAGTTGTAGCAGTAGTTGTAGTAGCAACAACAGTAGTAATTATAGTAGTAACTGAAACATGAGTAGCACAAGCAGCAAAAGTAGAAGTACTAGTCATAATCGCAGTTGCAGTAGTAGCGGTAGTAGCAGTGTAGCAACTATAGTTGTCATAGTAATATGCATAGCAATAGTTATAGTAGCATCTATACTAGTAGTACTAGTAGTAGTAATAGAAATGGTCATATTACAAATAGTCACAATAGTAGTAGTAGTAGAATTAGTAGAAGAATTAACAGCAGTAGTGGCTGAAGTAGTGTAGTAGTCTGAGAAGTAGTAGGAGTAGTAGAAGCGGCAGCAAAAGTGGTAGTAGTAGTAGTAGTTGGAGTAGTAGTAGAAGTCAAATTAAATATCACAGTAGTAGTGCTACTAGTAGTCGAACGGGTAGTAGTAGTAGCAGTAGCAGTAGTAGTAGTAGAAGTAGTAGTAGTAGTAGTAGTAGTAGTAGTAATAGCAGTAGTAGGAGTAGTAGTAGCAGTTGTACTAATAGTAGTAGTAGCTGTAGTAGTAGTGCTAGTGGTAGTAATAGCGGCCACAGTAGTAGTAGCCGGAGTAGTAGTAGTAGTAGTAGTAGTAGTTTCAACAGTCGCAGTAGTAGTATTAGTTGCTGGAGCTGTAGTAGCAGAAGCTGTAATAGTAGCTATTATAGTAGTAGCAGATGTAGTAGTAGTTGTACTAGTAGTAGTAGCAGTAGTAGTTGAGGTTGTATCAGCAGCAGTAGCAGTAGGAGTAGTAATAGTAGTAGGTGTAATACTAGCAGCAGTAGTTGTTGTAATAGTAGTAGTAGTGGTAGTAGTAGTAGTTGTACTATGAGCAATAATAATAGTCATCGTTGGAGTAGTAGTAGTACTAGCATTGGTCATTGTAGTAGGAGGAGTAGTAGTAGTAGCAGCAGTAGTGGTTGTGGTAGAAGTAGTAGTAGTAGTAGAAGTCGAATAGTAGTAGGAGTACTAGTAGTTGTTGTTGTAGTAGCAAGAGTATGGGTAGTAGTAATAGTAGTAGTTGTGGAAGTAGTAGTAGTACAAGTAGAAGTAGTTGTAGTAGTAGTGTAGTAGTATTTGCACTAGTAGTAGTAGCAGTGGTAGTAGTAGTAGCAGTAGTAGTAGTAGTTCTTGTTGTTACTATCGAAGTAGCAGCAGCAGCAGTAGTAGTAGTAGTAGTAGTTGTTGTTGTTGTTGTTGTTGTTGTTGCAATAGTAGTTGTGCTTGTAGTAGTAGTAGTAGTAGTTGTTGTTGCTATGGTAGTTGTAGTAGTCATAGTAGTAGTAGTAGTAGCACCAGTGGTAATAGTATTAGTAGTAGTAGTAGTTGTTGTTGTTGTTGTAGTTGTAGTAGTAGTAGTAGTAGTAGTAGTAGTAGTAGCAGTAGTGGTGGAAGCAGTAGTGGCAGGTGTAGTAGTTGTAGTATTGGTAGTAGTGCTAATAGTAGCAGGTGTAGTCGTTGTAGTATTAGTAGTAGCACTAGTAGTGGTAGTAGCAGGCGGAGGATTAGAAATAGCTGTCGCAGAGTAGTTGTAGTAGCAGTAGTTGTTGTAGTAGTAGTAGTTGTATTAGCAGTAGTAATAGTAGTAGCATTTGTAGCAGCAGTAGTAGTAGCAGTAGTAATATTACTAGTAGTAGTACTTGTTGTGGTAGTAGTTGTAGTTGTACTAGTGGTAGTAGAAGTGTTAATGGCAATTGTAGTAGTTGAAGTAGTAGCAATAGTTGCAGTGGTAGAGCAGTAGCAATAGTAGCTGTAGTAACAGTTATAGTAGTAGTAGTAGTAGCAGCAGGAGATGGAGGAGTAGTCGAGTAGTACTAGTGGTAGTAGTAGTAGCAGTAGTAACATTAGCAGCAGCAGTAGTAGTATTAGTAGTAGTATTAGCAGAAGTAGTAGTAGAAGTAGTCACAGAAGTAGTAGTAGTCATTGTAGTAGTAGTTGGTGTAGTAGTAGTAAATGTAGCCGTAATAGTAGTAGCAGTAGTAGTAGAAGCAGCAGTACTAGCAGTATTAGTAGTTGTATGACAAGTGGTAGTTCTAGCAGTAGAAGTAGTAGCAGAAATAGTTGTAGTTGTGGAAGCAATAGCTACAGTGGAAGTAGTAGTAGTAGTAGTAGAAGTAGCGGTGGTACAAGTAGTAGTTATAGTTGTAATGGTAGTGATAACTACTCTAGGAGTAGTAGTCGCAGCAACACTAGTAGTATTAGTAGTAGTAGTAGTAGGGGTAGTGTTAGTAGTGGCTATAGTAGTAGCAGTAGTGGCCGTAGGAGCAGCCGTAGCTGTTGTTGTATCGACAGTAGTAGTTGTAGCAGTAGCTGTAGTAGAAGTATTAGTAGTAGCAGTTAGTAGCAGACGCTGTAGTAGCAGTAGTATTGGTAGTACCGGTGGTGGTAGTTGTAGTAGTAGTAGTTAGTAGTAGAATTAGTGGTTAGTAGTAGTAGTGGCGTAGCAGTAGTAGTAGTAATATTAGTAGTAGTTATAGTAGTAGCAGGAGCAACAACAGTAGTAGTAGTTGTAGCAGTAGTAGTAGTAGTTGCAGTAGTAGTAGTCGTAGCAGTAGCAGTTGTTGTTATAGGAGTAGTTGAAGTAGTAGCAGCACTCGTAGCCATTGTGGTAGTCGTAGCAGCAGTCGTAGCCACAACTACTAATGCTACTACAACTACTATTGCCACTATGACTACTATTACTACTATTATTACTATTACTACTACATCTGCTACTGCAACTACTGCTACTGCTACTACTACTACTACTACTGTTACTACTTCTACTACTATTACTACTATTACTCCTACTACTACAACTAGTACTTTTGCTACTATTACCTCTACTGCTACTGCTGCTACTACTATTACTGCTACTACTACTACTACTACTAATAGAATCAGTAGCAGCGTAGTAGCAGCAGTTGTACTAGCAGCAAAAGTAGCTGTACGAGAAGTAGTCATAGTAGTAGCAATAATAGTATTAGGAATAGCAGTAGTAGCAGTAGTAGCAATAGTAGTAGTAGAACTAGCAGTAGAAAAAGTTGTAGTAGTATAAGTAATTAATGTAGCAGAACGAGTAGTAACAGTAGTAGTAGTAGTAGTAGTAGTTATAGTAGTAGCAGTGGCAATAATAGTAGTAGCAGTAGCAGCAGTAGCAATAGCAGTAGTATTAATAGTAGTAATAATAGTAAGGGTATAAGTGATAGTTGTAGTTGTAGTAGTAGTAGCTATATCAGCTGTAGTAGTAGTCGTAGTAATAACAGTAACTATGGTACCAGTAGTAGCAGCAATAGTAGTTTTAGTAGTAGTAGCAGCAGAAGTAGTAGTAGCAATAGCAGTACTGGTAGTGGTAGTAGTATCATAGGTAACTATGGCAATCGCAGTAGTAGCAGAAGCAAGAGTAGTAGTAATAGTGCTAGTAGTAATAGGACTAGTGGTAGCAATTGTAGTTTTAGTAGTAGTAGTATTAGTAGTAGTAGCAGTACTAGTAGTAGTAGTCATAGTAGTAGTAATAGTCATAGTAGAAACAAAACTAGTAGAAGTGGTTGTAGTAGTAGTAGCAGTTGTTGTTATTGTTGTTGTTGTAGTTGTAGTAGTACTAGTAGTAGTAGTAGTTGAAGTATTAATACTAGGTGCATAGTAGTAATAATAGTAACAGTGGAATCAATAGTAGCAGTTGTAGTAGTAGTTGCTGCAGTAGCAATAGTAGTAGTAATAGTAGTAGTAGTTGTTGTTGTTGTAGTAGCAGTTGTAAAAGTAGTAGCTGTTGTTGCAATAGTAGTAGAAGGAGTAGTGGTAGTAGCATAAGAAGTAGTAGTAGTGGTAGTAGGAGGAGGAGGAGTAGTAGTACTAGTAGCAGTAGCAGTAGTAGTAGTAGTATTTGCATTAGTATTAGCTAGAGTAGTAGTAGCAATAGTAATTGAAGTAGTAATAGGCATAATAGTAGTAATAAGTGTGGTAGTGGTCGCAGTAGCTGTAATAGAAGTAGCAATAGTAGTAGAGGCAGTAGTACTAGTAGTATTAGTAGTAGTATGAGAAGTGGTAGTTCTAGCCCTAGCTGAAGTAGTAGAAGTAGTACGTAATTATAGCAGTAATAGCAGTAGTTGCAATTTTAGTAGTAGTAGTAGTAGAAGCAACATTTGTAGCAGCAGTAGCAGTATTAGTTGCAGTATTAGTAGAAGTAGTAGTGCTAGTGGTTCTAATTGTAGTAGTGGTTGTAGAAGTAGTAGCAGCAACACTAATAGTATTAGTAGTAGTAGTCGCATCAGTAGAGGTAGTAGTAGTAGTAGTAGCTGTAGTAGCAGCTGTAGTTGCAGCAGTAGCAATAAAAGCAGTTGTAGTAGTAGTAGTAGCAGGAGTAGTAGGAGGAGTAGTATTAGTAGTACTAGTAGTAGTAACAATAGTAGTAGTAGTAGCAGCTGTAGTAGCAGTATTAGTAGTTGTTGTAGCAGTTGTAGTAGTAGTTGTAGCAGTAGTATTAGTAGCCGTAGTTGCAGTAGTAGTTGTAATTAGAGTACTAGTTGCAGTAGTAGTAGTAGTAATAGTAGTAGTAGTAGTAGTGGTGGTAGTAGTAGTAGTACCAGCAGAAGTTGTAGTGGCAGTGCTACTAATAGTAATAGTAGCAGTAGGCATGGTAGTACCAGTAGTAGTAGTAGTAGTAGTAGTAGTCGGAGTAGTTGTCGGAGTTGTAGTAGTAGTATCAGTAGTATTAGTAGCAATAGTTGTAGGGATAGTAGTATTAGTAGCTATTGTAGTAGCAATAGTAGAAGTAGCAGCTCTGGTATTAGTAGGAGTAGTAGTCGATGTTGTAACAGAAGTAGTCACAGGAGTAATGGTAGTAGGAAAAGTAGTAGTAGCAGCTGTGGTAGTAGCAGTAGTAGTAGTTGTTGGACTTGTAGTAGTAGTAGCAGTAGTAGCAGCAAATGCAGTAGTAGTAGTAGTAGCAACAACGGTTGCAGTAGCGGTAGTGTAGCAATCATAGTAGTAGTTGTAGTAGTAGCAGCAAACGCAGTTGCAATAATGGTAGTAGTCACATTAGTAGTAGCAATAGTAGTAGTAGTGGTGGTAGTAGCAATAATAGCAACAATAGTATTAGGAGTACTAGTAGCAGAAGTAGTAGTAGTGGTGGTAGTTGTAGTAGTAGGAGCAGGAGTAGTAGTAACAGTAGTAGCTTATGTAGCAGTAATAGCAGTAATAGTAGCAGCAGCAGCAGTAATAACAGCAGAAGTAGTGGCAGTAGCAGTAGCCGAAGTAGAAGTAGTGGTGAGAGTAATAGTAGCAGTAACAACAGTCGTAGCAGTAGTATCAAAAGCATTAGTCATAGTAGTAGCAATAACAATAGTTGAAGTAGTAGTAATAGTCGTAGTAGTAGTAGTAACAGTAGTAGTAGTAATACTACTACTAGTAGTAGAAATTGTAGTAGTAGTAATACTTGTAGTAGAAGTAGGAGCACTAGTATTAGTAGGAGCAGTTGTAGTTGTAGTAACAAAAGTAATTGCAGTAGTAGTAACACAAGTAGTAGTAGTACTCGTAACAACAAATACAACAATTGCAGTAGTGGCAGCAAGGACAGCAATAGCGGTAGTGTAGCAATCTTTGTAGTAGCAGTTGTAGTAGCAGTAGTCGTTGTAGCTGTAGTACATGTAGTAGTAATGCAGTAGTAGTTGTAGCAATAGTAGTAGCAGAAGAAGTAGTAGTTCGAGAAGATGCAGTATCAGCAGTAGTAGCAGTAGTCATAGTGGAAGTAGTAGTAGTATTTGTAGCAGTAGTAGTAGTTGGGGTATTAGCAATAACAGTGATCATAGTAGTAGCAGTAGTTGTGGCAGTTGCAGTAGTAGTAGTAGTAGCTATAGTTGTAGTAGTAGAACCAATAGTATTAGCAGTAGCAGTAGCAACAGCAGAAGTACTAGCAGTAGTAGCATTAACAGTAGTTGTTGTAGCAATATTAGTAATAGTAGTAGCAGTAATAACCATAGCAGCAGTAGTAGTAGTACTAGCAGCAGAAGTAGTAGCCACAAAAGTAGTAATAGTAGTAGTAGTACAAGCAGCAGTAGCAATAGTTGTAATGATTGTAGTGGTAGCAATAGTAGTAGTTGAAGTAGTCTCCATAGTAGTGGTAGTAATAGTAGCAGTAGTCGTAGTAGCAGCAGTAAAAGTGGCAGTCGTAGTAGTAGTAGTAATAGTAATAGAAGTAATGGTACTAGTAGTGGTAGCAGTTGTTGTAATAGTAGTAATAGTAATACTAGTAGTAGCGGTAATAGTAGTAGAATTTATAGTAGTAGTAGTAGTAGTAGTAGTAGTAGCTGTGGTATCCATAGTAGAAATAGTAGTAGTAGGAGTAGTAGTATTAGTAGAAGAGGTTGTTGTAGTAGTAGTAGTTGTTGTTGTTGTAGTTGTAGCAGTGGTAGAAGTAACAGTTGTAATAGATGTAGTAGCAGCAGCAATAATAGTAGTAGGAGAAGTAGTAGTAGTAGCAGTAACCATAATAGTAGTAGCAGTAGCAGTTGTAGTTGCCGTAATAGTTGTGGTATGAGTAGTAGTAGTAGCGGTAGTAGCAGTAGTAGTAGTAGTGGTAGTATTAGTAGTAATAGAAGTAGTACTTATAATAGTAGTTATTGCAGTAGCAGTAGTTGTAGCAGTAGTAGAAGTGGATGCAAAAGTAGTATCTAGAGTAGTATTTATTATTATTGTATCAAAACTAGTAGTAGTTGTTGTTGTTATTTTCATAGTACTTGTAGTAGTAGTAGTAATAGCAGTATTAATAGTAGTAGTAGTAGAAGTAGTGTAGCAGTGGAAGCAGTTGTAACAGTCGTAGTAGTAATTGCAGTAGTCGCAATAATAGTAGCAATAGTAGTAGTAGTAGTAGTAGCAATAGTAGCAGTATAAAAATAGTTCTAGCAGTAGTAGTAGTAGTAAAAATAGTAGTCGAAATAGTAGTAGCAGTAGCAATTGTAGCTTTAGTAGTAGTACTAATAGTGGTGGTAGTAGTAGTAGTAGCAATAACAGCAGTTGTAGTAGTAATAGTAGTCGTAGTAGTAATAATAGTAGTAGTAATGGTTGTAATTGTAGTAGTGGTAGTAGGTTTCATAGCGATAGTAGCAGGAGCAGCAGTAGTTGTTGTAGTAGCAATAGCAGTAGCAGTAGCAGTAGTAGCAATAGCAGTAGTATTAGTAGCAGTAGTAGCATTCAGATTAGTAGTAGTCGTAGTGGTAGTCGTAGTAGTAGTAGTACTAATAGCAGTAATAGTAGAAATTGTTGTAGTTGCAGCAGTTTCAGTAGTAGCAATAGTCGTAGTAGTAGTAGTAGTAGTAGTACCAGTCGTAGCAGTAGTTGTAGTTGTAACAGTAATAGCGGTAGCATTGGTAATAGTAGTTGGAGTAGTAGTAGTAGCTGGAGTTGTAGTGACAGTAGTAGTAGAAGCAGTCATAGTAGCAGTAGTAGTAGTAGTAGTAGTTGTTGTAGTTGTTATTGTTGTAGTAGTAGCAGTAGCAGTAGTTGCCATAGTAGTAGTAGTAGTAGTAGTAGTAGTAGTAGTAGTAGTAGTAGTAGTTGTGGTGGTAGTTGTAATGGTAGAAGTAGCGAAAGAGTGGCCATAGTAGTAGCAGTAATAGTTGTGGATGTAGATGTAGTAGTCATAGGAGTTGTAGTAGTAGCAGCAATAGGTTTAGTACGGGTAGCAGTAGTTGTAGTAATACAAGTAGTCACAGTAGTAATAGTAGTAGGAAAAGTAGTAGTAGTAATCGTAGTGAAAGTAGTAATAGTAGTTGTTGTAACTGCATTAGCAGTATTGTAGTAGTAGTAGTAGTAGTCAAAGCAGTAGCCGTATTTGAACTATTAGTAGAAATAGCAGTAGCAGTAGTAGTTGTTGTTGTTGTTGTAGAAGTAGTTGTAGTAGTGGTAGTAGGAGTAGTGAAGTAGGACACGTAGTAGTAGTAATAGTAGTAGTAGTAGTAGTAGTAGTAGCACTACTAGTAGTAGTAATAGTAGTAGTACTACTAGGAGCAACAACAGTAGTAGTAGTAGTAGTAGTAATAGTTGTAGCTATTGGCATAGTGGTATTAGTAATAGTAATTGTAGTAGTTATAGCAGTACTAATTGTAGCAGCAGCAGCTGCAGTAGTTGTTGTTGTTGTAGTAGTAGTAGCAGTAGCAATGGTAGCAGTTGAGTAGTAGTAATATTACGAGTACTAGTTGTAGCAACAGTAGCAGTATTAGCTGTAGTTGGAGCCATAGTAGTGCCAACCACTGTAGTAGCAGTAGTAGCAGCAGTATTAGTTATAATAGTAGTAGTTGTAGCAGTAGCAGTAGCAATAGTAGTAGAGTAGTGGTAGAAGTGGTTGATAGTATGATAAGTAGCTATAGTAGTTGTTGCAATAGTAGTAGTAGTTGAGCTAGTAGTAATATGAGTAGTGGATGCAATTATAGTTGTTGTAGTACTAGTCGTAGTAGTAGTAGTAATAATAATTGTAGCAGAACTAGTAGAAGTAGTCATTGTAGTAGTAGCAGTAGTAATAGTAGAAGTTATAGCAGTCGCAGCAGTAGTAGCAATGCTGCAGAAGCAGCAGTAGCAGAAGTATTAGTATTAGTAGTAGTAGTAGCAGCTGTAGTAGTTCTGGTAGTAGTAGTAGGTGCAGCAGTAGTGGTAGTAGCAATAGTAGCAATAGTAGCAGTAGTAACAATTATAGTAGTAGTAGCAGCAGCAGAAGAAGCAGTAGTTGTAGTAGCACTAGTAGTAGTAGCAGTAGTAGTAGTAGTAGTAGCAGTAGTATTAGCAGAAGTAGTAGTAGAAGTAGTAATGGAAGTAGTAGTAGACGTAGTAGTAGTAGGTGTAGTTGTAGTAGCAATAGCCATAATAATAGTAGCAAACGTAGTAGAAGCAGTATTAGTAGTAGTCGTAGTAGCGGAAGCAGTAGCAGCAGTAGAAGTAGTAGTAGTAACAGTAGTAGCAGTAGCAGTAGTAGTAGTCGAAGTAGTAGCGGTAGTAGCAGTATTTGAACGAGTAGTAGAAGTAATAGTAGTTGTTGTTGTAATAGTAGTAGTAGTAGCAACAACAGTAGTAGTAGTAGTGGGAGGAGGAGGATTAGTAGTAGGACAAGTAGTAGTAGTAGTAGGGGGAGGAGGAGGAGTAGTAGTAGGACAAGTAGTAGTAGTAGTAGCAGTACAAGTAATTATAGTAGCAATTGAAGCTGTAGTAGCAGATGTAGTAGTAATAGTATTAGCAGCAGCAGCAGTTGGAGTAGTAGTAGCAATAGTAGTAGGTGTAAGAAGTAGCAATAGTAGCAGTTGTAGTGGCAGTAGTGGTTCTAGCAGTAGTAACAATAGCTATAGCAGGAGTTGTCGAAGTAGTAGTGCTAGTAATTGTCATACTAGTAGGAGTAGTAGTAGTAGTTTGAGTAGCAGTAGTAGCAATAGTTGTAGGAATAATATTACTAGTAATAGTAATTATTGTAGCAGTATTAGCAGTAGTGGCAGTAGTAATAGTTGTAGTAACAACAGTCGTAGGAGAAGTATCGAAAGCATTAGTCATAGTAGTAGCAGTAATAGTAGTGGAAGTCATAGTAATAGTCGTAATAGTAGTAGTAGTCATAGTAGTAGTAGTGGTTCTTGTAGTAGTAGTCGTAGTAGGAGCAGCAGTAGTATTAGTAGGGTTAGCAGTAGTTGCAGTAACAGAAGTAGTCATAATACTAATTGTATTATAAAAAATAGTAGCAGTAGCATTAGTAGTATCAGTAGTAGTCGCAGTAGTAGTAGCAGAAGTAGTAGTACTGTAGCAGTAGTAGCACTAGTAGCAGTAATTGTAGTAATAGTAGTAGTAGTAGTAACGACAGCAGTTGTGGTAGTGTATCGATCGTTGTAGTAGCCGTAGTAGCAATATGTGTAGCAATAGTAGTAGCTATAGCAATAGTCTTTGTTGTAGTAGTGGTTGTAGTATAAGTAGCAGTAGTAGTAGTTTGGGTAATAGTAGTAATAGCAATAGTAGCAGTACTAGCAGTAGAAGCCAAAGTAGGAGCAGTAGTAGCGGTTGCAGCAGTTACGACTATAGCAAGAGTAGTAGAAGTAGTAGCACTAGAAGTAGTTGTAGTAGCTACAGTAGTAGGAGTAGTAGCAATAACAGCAATTGTTGTAACAGTATTAGTAGTAGTAGTAGCAAAAATAATGGCAACAGCAGCAGTAGTACTAGTAGTAGTAGTTGTAGCAGCAAAAGTAATAGTAGTAACAATAGCAGTAGTAGCTATAGCGGTAGCAGTAGTAGTAGTAGTAATAGTAGCAGCATTAGTAATAGTAGCAGTAGTTGCCATAGTAGTAGTAGTAGTAGTAGTCGCAATTGAAGTACCAGAAGTAGTAATAGTGGTAGTAGTAATAGTAGTAGCAGTAGTCGTAGTAATAGTAGTAGCAGCAGTCGTAGTAGTAGTAGTAGCAGCAATTGTAGTAGTAGTAGTAGCAGTCGTAGAAGTAATAGCAGAAGTAATAGTAGTAGCAATAGAAGTTGCAGAAGCAATAGTACTCTCTTTTGCAGTAATGGTAGTAGTAGTAGTAGTAGTAGTGGAAGTAGTAGTGGTAGTAGTAATAGTAGTAGTAGTAGTGGAAGTAGTAGAAGCAGCAGCAGTAATTGCAGTACTTGCCATAGTACTAGTAGTAGTAATAGTAGTGGAAGTAGTAGTGGTAGTAGTAATAGTGGAAGTAGCAGCAGTCGTAGTAGTTGAAGCAAAAGTAGTAGTCATAGTAGTTGCAATAATTGTAATAGAAGTAGCAGTAGTATAAGTAGGAGTAGTAGTAGTTGTAGTAATAGAGGTAGTCACTGTAGTAATAGTTGTAGAAAAAGTAGTAGTAGTCGTAGTTGTTGTAGCAGAGGTAGCATTACTAGTAATAGTAGCAGCTGCTGTAGTAGCAATTATAGTAGTAGTTGTAATAGCGGCAATGGCATCAACAGTACTAGTGTGGGAGTTGTAGTGGTAGCAGTAGTAGCAATAGTAGTAGTAGCAGTAGTAGCAGTTGGACTAGCAATAACAGTAGTAGTAGTATCAGTAGTAGTAATAATAGTGGTAGTAGCAGCAGTAGTAGCAGGAGAAGAAGTAATTGTAGCAGTAGTTGTAGTAGTCATAGTGGTAGTAGTAGTTGTTGTTGTTGTATCAGTAGTAGTCCTAAGAGTTCGGGTAGTAGTAGTAGTAGCTGCAATTATAGCAGTACTAGTAGTAGTTGCAGCAGTTACAGTGGTGGTTGTAGGAATTATTGCAGAAGTAGAGTAGCAGTAGTAGCTATAGTAGTAGTTGCAGTAGTAGTCATAGTAGCAGCAATAGTAGTTGGGGTTATAGTACTAGTTGTAGAATTTAGAATAGTAGTAGTGGTAGTAGTAGTGGGAGCAGTAGTAGATGTAGTAGGAGTGGAAGCCGTAGTAGATGTAGTAGTAGGAGGAGAAGTAGTAGTAGTAGTAGTAGTACCTGTAGTACTACTAAGACAACCACTACAACAACTACTAACAGTACTAGTAATACTAAAACAACCACTACTACTACTACAACAACAAGTAATCCCACTACAACAACTACTACTACTTCTATTACTACTACTACTACTACTAATACTACAATGATTGCTATTCCTATTGCTGCTACTACGCCTACTACTATTGTAACAACTACTACAACTTCTACTACTTCAATTTCTAACTACTAATTCTATTACTACTACAACCATTACTACAACTTCTACTACTACGACTCCAACTACTACAACTACAACTATTGCTATAACTACTACTATTATTATTACTACTACTACTGTTGCTGCACTACTACTAAAATTGCTACTATACTACTACAAACCTTCTCCTACTTACTTCTACTATCGCTACAATAATACTATTACTATACAAACTACTATAACTACTACTACTACTACTGCTAGAACAGCGACTACTATTACTACAACTATTATAACTACTACTACTACTCTTGCTAGAACTGCGACTACTATTACTACAACTACAAGTACTACTTCTACTCCTACAATCACAATGACTACTACTACTGATACTACTAACTCCTAATACTCCAACTTCTACTGCTACTACTACAACTATTACTACTACTATTGCTACTGCTATTACAATAACAACAACTACTAGTACTCTTGCAGCTACTACTACTCTGACTACTATTACTAGTATAACTATTGCTGCTACCACTTCTAATACAACTAATACTACTAATACTATTACTACTAGTACTACTACTACAACAATTACTACTAGTACTATCAGTCCAACTGCCACAACAACTACTACTACTGCGACTATTACTACTACTACTAGTAGTACTTTTGCTATTACTACTCCTACTCCAACTCCTACTCCTACTACTGCTACTACTACTACGGCTACTACTACTACAACTATTATTGATCCTAATCCTCCTACTACTACAACTACAACAACAACAACAACAACAACAACAACAACAACAACAACTACTACTACTACTACTACTACTATTATTATTAGTACTACTATGACTATTACTACTACTACTACTACTCCTACTACTATTACTACTACCACTACTACACCTTCTATTACAACCACTACTACTGCAACTATTATAATTACTACTTCTGCTGCTATTACTACTACTACTGCTACAAGTCCTACTACTATTATTACTACTACTACAACCTGTGCTACTGCTGCTACTACTATAATAACTGCTACTTCTACTGCTGCTAATGTTGGTACTGCTACTACTTCTGTTGCCCCTACTACTATTGTTGCTGCTATTTTCAATACTACTACTGCTGCTGCTGCTGCTCCTACTACTACTAGATTAAAACTTCTGCTGGTAATACTTTTGTTGCAACTTCTACTACTACTAATACTACTTCTACTACTACAATTACTAATACTGCTACAACTACAACAATTACTACTACTACTACTTGTACTACTAGTACAACTGCTACTACTACTCCTTCCACTACAGCTACTACTACTACAATTACTACATCTAGTCCCACTCCTACTCCTACTCCAACAGCTACTCTGACTATTACTACACCTATTACTACTACGACTACTATTACAACTACTGCTACTACTACTACAACTGCTCCCACTACTATAATAATTACTACTCCTACTACAACTCCTACTCCTACTCCCACTTCACCACAAACATATATCTCCGCGTACTAGTAGTACTACTACTAGTCATACTACTATTACACCGATTACTACTTAAAACTACACCTTCTCTACTCCAGCTACAACTACTACTCCTACTCCCACTATACTACTCATCCTACTACTAACTACCTCTTGCTATTACTATTACTACTCCTACTTCCTACTCCGACCTCTACTATTACTACTACTACTACAACAGCTACAACAATAACAACAACAACAACAACTACTACTACTACTACTACTTCTACTGCTACTACTACTCCTCCTCCTCCTACTCCTACTGCTACTACTTCTATAATGGCTACTACTACTACTTTTTAACTACTACTTCTAGTACTACTACTACTACTACTATTGCTGCTACTACTATTGTTGTCATTGATGCTACTACTACTACTACTACTACAACAACAACTGCTACTGCTACTACTACTACTACTATTACTGCTACTACTACTACTACTTCTACTACAACTACTACTACTGCTAATACTACTCCTCCTCCTCATCCTCCTCCTCCTCCTCCTACTCCTACTACTACTTCTACTACTACTACTACTACTGCTACTTCAACTACTACTACTACAACAACAATAACTACTACTACTACTATTACTACAACAACAACAACAACAACTACTACTACTACCACCACGACTACTACTACTACAACTACAACAACTACTACTACTATTACTATTTCTAATACTTCAGCTACTATTGCTCTTAGTACTGTTGCTATTGCTACTAATGCTACACCACTATTACTACTACTACTATTGCAATTGCTATTACAACTACACTACTACTACTATTACTACTACTACTACTTCTAATACTACTGCTGTTGCTACTACTACTACAACTACAACAACTAGCACTACTTCGGCTACCACATCTACTGCTACTACTACTGCTCGTACTACTACAGCACCTGCTACTACTACTAGAACTACTACTACTAATACTACGACTGTAGCTCCTGTTACTACAACTTCCAATACTACTACTATTTCTTCTATTGTTGTTGTTACTACTACTACTACTACGAAAATTGCTATTATTGCTACCATAGCTACTGCTACTACTACTACTACTACTGCTTCTGCTACCATAACTACTACAACTACTTTTGCAACTATTATTGCCACTTCTGCTGCTAGTACTACTACTCCAACTACTACTACTGCAACCACCACAATTGCTACTACTACTACTGCTACTTACACTACTAATACTACTGTTGCTACGACAACTACTGCTACTGCTACTACTCCTGCGACTTCTCGTACTACTACTACTATAACTACTACTACTACTTCTATTGCTACTACTATGACTATCGCTATTTCTACGACTGCTACTACTACTACTACTTTAACTACAGTTACTACTACTACTATTGCTACTGATACTACTACTACTACTACTACTACTACTACTACTAGTACTACTACTGCTCTTGCTGCTGCTGCTACTACTGCTACTACTACTACTCCTGCTGCTACTACTTCTGCTACTATTGCTACTCCCACTTCTGCTTCTACTACTACTACTGCTCATGCTACAATTGCTACAATTGCTACATTTACTACTATTACTACTACTACTACTATCACTACTACTTTTCCTACGGCTACTGCGACTCCTACTATTACTACTACTGCTGCTACTGTTGCTACTACTACTAGTAGCACTAATACTACTACTTGTGGTGCTACTACTAATGCTACTGCTTTTACTGCTACTACTACAACTCTTGATACTGTTGCTACTGATACTAGTACTACTACTACTTCTACTACTACTACTACTTCCACTACTACTACAACGGCTACTACATTGTTGCTGCTTCAAATACCACAACTACTAATACTACCACTGCTACATCTATTACTACTGCTACTGCTACCATTGCTAATCCTACTACTCCTCCTCGTACTACTACAACAGCTGCTACTACACTTTTACAACTACAACTAGTACTTGCTACTAGTACTTCTACCACTTCTATGGCTACTACTGCTGCTACTGCTGCTAAAAATGTTGTTGCCAAACTTCTAGTCCAACTACCACAACTGCTTCTACTGCTACTGCTACTACTACTACTACTACAACTACCATTACTACTGCTACTCTCACTCCTTCTACGACAGCTACTACTATTACTTCTGTTACTAGTACTTCTTCTATGACTACTACTGCTACTAATACTACTACACCTTCTCCTGCTCCTCCTGCTACTACTACTGCTATAACAACTACTACTATTGCTGCTGGAACTACTAGTACTGCTACTACTACTACGACTACTACGACTTGTACTACTACCACTACTTGTGCTACTACTACTACAACTACTACTCCAACAACTGCTACAACAACAACAACTACTTCTACTCCTACTCGAACCACTACTCGTCATACTGCTAATACTGCCGCTATTACTACTACTACTACTACTCCTCTGACTATTGCTACTGCTGCTTCTACTATTGCTATTACTACTTCAACTAATACTACCACTACTACTACTACTACACTAATACTACTGCTATTACCACTACTACGACTACTACACTACTACTGCAACTGCTACTACCACTACTACTAATACTCTTACTCCTACTACTACTACCACTACGACTACTTTTGCTACTACTACTCATAATACTACTACTATCGCTTCAACTACTATTACTACTACTATTAGTACCACAGCTGCTACAACTATTACAACTACAACTACTCCTACCGCTATAACTAATGCTACTACTACTCCTATTGCAACTGTTACTATTAATACTGTTACTACTAGTACTGCCACTCCCACTGCTAAAACTACTGCAACTGCTACTACTGCCACAACCAATACTTCTGCAAGAACTACTATTTCTATTACTACTACTATAGCTCGTACTACTACTGCCACAACTGTTACGAATGCTAATGCTACTGCTACAACAAATGCTACTACTACTGCTACACCTACTACTACTATTGCAACTACTACAACTACTACTATAGCTGATACTACTACTACTACTGCTGCTACAACGACTACTTCTCCTCCTCCTATTGCTACCACTACACCTACTCTGACTGCCACTACTACTACTACTTCTACCACCACCACCACCACCACCACTACTACTACTACTACTACTACTACCAACACTACTACTGCTACTACACTAATACTACTACTATTAGCACTACTACGACTACTACGCTACTACTGCAACTACTACTACCACTACGACTAGTTTTCATACTACTACTCATAATATTACTACTGTCGCTCCAGCTACTACTACTACTACTACTATTGGTACCACAGTTGCTACAACTATTACAACTACCACTGTTCCTACCGCTATAACTAATGCTACTACGACTCCTATTGCAACTACTACTATTAATACTGTTACTACTATTACTGCCACTCCCACTGCTACAACTACTGCAATTGCTACTACTGCCATAGCTAATACTTCTGCAAGAACTACTATTGCTATTACTACTACTACAGCTCGCACTACTACTACCATAACTGCTACGAATGCTAATGCTACAACTACTATTATTACTACTACAACAAATACTACTACTACTATTGCGACTACTATAACTACTACTACTACTTCTCCTCCTCCTACTGCTACCACTACAGCTACTCTGACTACTACTTCTACTACTACTTCTACCACTACTACTACTACTACCACCACCACCACCACCACCACCACCACCACCACTACCACCACTATTACTACTACAATTGCTACTACTGCTACTACTACTACTGCAACTGCTACTGCTAATACTACTATTATTATTGCTAGTACTACTGCTACTGCTACTTCTACTACTACTACAACAACTTATACCACCACTACTACTACTTCTACTACTGCAGCTACTACTACTACTACAACTACAACTATTGCTACTGCTACTACTGCTGCTGCTGGTGCGACTACTATGACTACTACCACTATTGGGGCTGCTACTACTACTACTACTAGTACTATTACTACTACTACAACCACCACTATTACTACTCTCACACCTACTACTACTCCAACTCAGACTGCTACTACTACACATAATACTACTACTGCTACTACTACTACTACTCCAACAACTGCAACTATTTCTCCGGGAACTACTGCTTGTGCGGCTACTACTACTGTTGCTACTACTACAACTACTAGTACGATTGGAGCTATTACTACTACTATTTCTACTACTACTACTACTTCCAATACTAGTACTACTACTTCCAATACTACTACTACTCTCACTCCTACTACAGCTACTATTACTACCACTCCTACTGCTACTACTATTCCTCTTACTCCTACAACAACTGCTACCACTGCTACTGCGACTGCCACAACAACTGCTGCCACAATATTATCACTAGTACTGCTACCGCTAATACTAATACTGCTACAACTACTGCTACTATTACTGCTACGGCTATCACTACTACTGTTACAACCACTTCTACTACTGCTCCTATAGCTACTATTAGTACAACAACTACTACTACTTCAACTACTGCTACTATTACTACTTCTACTGCTATTACTACAACAACTATAGCCACTACTATTGCTAACAATACTACTAATACTGCTACTACTACACTACTACTGCCACAACTATTTTGACTACTGCTACTATTACTGAAACTGCTACTGCTAGTATTACTACTACTACTTATTGTCCTACTACTTCTCTTACAACAACTACTACTATGATTACTCGTACTACTACAACAATAACAACTACTACTAATATAGTTGATTCTACTCCTACTACTACTCTTAATACAATTGCTGCTGCTACTAATACTAATATTACAACGACTATACTACTACTGCTGCTACTACTACTATTATATGTCCACTTCTACTACAACTACTACAACTACTTCTGCTACTACTATTGGCACTGCTACTGCCACTATTACAATAACAACTACTAATACTATACTAATACTACTAGTAGTACTACTACCACGACTAAGGCTACTCCTACAACTACTCATACTGCTGCAGCTACTAGTACTCAAACTTTTCCACCTCCCACAGCTGCTGCTACTACTGTTCCGACTACTACTACTGTAGCTACTACTCCTACTGCTACCTCTACAACTACTACTACTGCTCCTACTACTACTACAATTCCTACTACTGCGACTACTGCTACTACTACTACTACAACTACTATGACACCTACTATTTTTGCAACTGTGACAACTATTACTACTACTACTGTTACTAATTCTACTACTTCTGCTACTACTTCTTCTACTACCACTATTGCTTCTAATCTCACTCCTACTACTAATACTACTACTCCTATTGCTACTACTACTCAAAATACTACTACTGCTGCTACTACAACAACAACTACTACTACTACTATTCCTACAACTACTTTTGCTACTGCTACTGCTACAGCTACTATAACTACAACTACTGCTATGCTTTGCGCTATTGCTACTTATATTTTTACTACTACTAATATTAATGCCAATACTACTATTAGTCTCACTCCTACTATTGCAACTTTTACTGCTACTATTACTGATTCTATTACTCCCCTTTCATATACTATAGCTGCTACTACTACTACTACAATTGCTGCTACTCCTACGACTGCCACAAATACCACTGCTATTGCTAGTACAACTACTGCTGCTGCTGCTACTACACGAATTGCTACTATTACTACTACTATTGCAAATACAGCTACTACTACTACTACTAGTGCTATTATAACTACTTCTTCTACTACTACTACTGCTTCTCATGCAAATGTTACTACTACTGCTACTACAGCTACTATTGCCACTATTGCTGCTACTCCTACTTCTACTCTACTACTATGACTAATACTACTACTACTACTACTACTACTACAACGACTACTACTAACACTCAAACTCCTACTTCAACTAGTACTACTACTACTACTGTTCCTGCCACTACTACTACTATTGCTACAACTACTACTACTCCTCCTACTACTACAACTACTACTGCTGTTGCTGCTGCCGCTTTATTCTAACTACTATTACTATAACTACTACTACAACACCTCCTACAACTACAATAGCTACAACTACAACTGCTACTATTGCTATAACGAGTACTACTCCAAACACTACTATTACTACTACTACTACAAGTGCTACTACTAGTAGTAGTAGTAGGAGTAGGAGCAGGAATAGTTATAGTAGTAGTATTAGTAGTAGTAGTAGTAGTAGTAGCGATAGTAGGTTCAGTAGTAGTTGTTGTTGTACTAGTAGTAGAAGTAGTAGTAGCAGCACCAGCGGTAGGTGTTGTTGTATTAATAGTAGTATTAGTAGTGGTTGTAATTGGAGTAGTAGTAGTAGTAATAGTAGTAGTAGTGGAAAGAGTTATAGTAGTAGTAGTGGTAGAAGTAGTAGTAGTAGTAGTAGGTGTAGTAGTAGTAGGTGTAGTAGTGTTTGCACTTGTACTAGTAGTAGAAGGTGTAGTAGAAGCAGCAATAGTAGTTGTTGTTGTCTTAGTAGTAGTAGTGGTGGTGGTTATAATAGTAGTAGTAGTAGCAATAGTAGTAGCCAAAAGAGTTATAGTACTAGTAACAGTATTAGTAGGTGTAGTAGTTGTAGAGTAGTGGTTGTTGTAGTAATTGTAGTAGCAGTAGCAGTAGGGGCAATAGTTGTAGTTGTAGTTGTAGTAGTCATTGTCATTGTTGTAATAGTCGTACTAGTAGTAGTAGTAGTATTGGTAGTTGCAGTAACAGCTATAGTACGAGTTGGAGTAGTTGTAGTTGTAGTAGTAGTAGTAGGAGTAGTAGTAGTCACAGTAGTAGGAGTAGGAGTGGGAATAGTAGTAGTCCTAGTAGTAGTAGTAGTAATGCTTGTAGTAGTTGTTATACTAGTAATAGTAGTAGGAGGAGGAGTAGTAGTAGTAGTAGTAGGCAATAGTAGTTGTAGAAGCAGTAGAGTAGTAGCAGTGCTCATAGTAATAATAGTAGTCATAGCAATTATAGTAATACCAGTAGTGGTGGTGGTGGTGGTGTTGGTAGTAGTAGTAGTAAGACAAGTAGTACTAAGACTAGTAGTAGAAGTAGTAGTGTTAGTTGTAGTAGTAGGAGTACGAACAGAAGTAGCAGCAATAGCATCAGAAGTTGTACTAGCAGTAGCAACAACAACTTGATTAGGAGTATCTGTAGCAGGGGCTGGTGTACTAGTAGCCTTAGCAAGAGCAGGAATAGGTGTACAAGTGGTAATAATAATAGCAGTAGTAGTAGTAGGAGTAGTAGCACAAGTAGGAGTAGGATTAGTAGTAGTAATTCTCCAGCCACTACTACTACTACAACAACAACTACTACTACTACTACAACTACTACTATTTCTACTACTACTACTACTACTACATATGCTACTACTACTACAAACACTACTTCTAGTATTATTACAACTACCACTGCTACTGCTACTATAACTGCTATGGCAATCGCTCCTCCAATTGCTACAAATACTACAACAACTACTACTACAACTACTCTGATTGCCACTACTACTACTACTACTGCTACTACTACTGCTACTACTGCTACTACTACTACAATTTCTACTACTAATACTCTACTACTGCTACTACTGTTGCTACTGCTAATACTAGTACACTGCTACTACAACTACTACTACTAGCACTACTACTACTCCAACAACTACTACAATTACTACTACTACTACTACTACTACTACTACTACTACTACTACACCTACTACTACTACTATTGCTACTACAACTACCCCTACTACTCTACTACTACTACTTCTACAACTACTACTACAGCTTCTACTACTTCAACTACTAATACTATGACTAATATTACTACTTCTATTTCTACTACAACTGCTACTACTCTAACTATTACTACTACAACTACTGCTCCTACTACTACTGCCACTATTACTTCTACCACTTCTGCTACTACTACTTCTTCTATTTCTACTACTACTACTACTACTAATACTGTTGTAACTATTTTTGCTACTACTACTACTATTATTATTATTACAACTACAATTACTACTCCTACTACTATTGTGGCTACTACTACTACGACTAGTACAACGTATACTACTGCTACTCCTACTCCAACTCCTACTCCTACGCCTAGTGCTACAACAACCTCTACTACTACAACTACTACTACTATTGCTCCTGCACCTTCTGCTTCTGCAACTTCTACTACTGCTACTACTATTACAATTGCTACTACGATTACAACTGCCACTACTATTATTTCTACTATTACTACCAATACTACTACAGTGACAACTGCGTCTACTACTGCTGCTACTTCTCCTTTTACTTTTGCTACTACTATGACTAGTATTGCTACTTCTACCACTAATACTACTACTACTACTACTACTATTACCGCTATAGCTACTACTGCAATTGCTACAATCACGACTACTACTACTACTACTACTACTACTACAGCTACTGCAACTAATGCTATTGTTACTACTACCACAACAACTACTGCTGCTACTACTACTTCTATTATTATTACTATAACTACTACTGCTACTACTCTACTAATACTACTACTAATACTACTACTACTACCCTATTATGACTACTATTACTACTAGTGTTACTGCTACTACTACTGCTACTACTACTAGTCCAACTACTTCACTCACAACAACTACTACTGCGATGACTCATACTACTACAATAATAACAGCTATAACTACTGCTGCTGCTACTCCTATTACTGCTCCTACTATTACTACTGCTAGGCCTACAACTAATACTGCAACTATTACTATTACTACGACTACTACTATGACAATTGCTACTACTACTGCTGCTACTACTAATGCTACTGCTATTGCTACAACAACTACTACTACTACTGCAACAACTACTACTACTACTCATACTACTACTACTATGACCTCTCTTACCACTTCTACAATAACTACCACAACTACTACTATTGCTGCTACAATTCCTATAGCTAATCCTACTACTATAGCCACTACTACAACTGCTACTACTCCCACTTCCACTCCTAGTCCTACTACTACTGCTACTACTACCAATACTACAACTACTTCTGCTACTACCACTACTGCTACTACTACTACTACTACTACCACTACTAGTACTGCTGCTACTACTACTACTACTGCTACCACTATTAGTACTACTAGTACCACTACTACTACTAGAAATACTCTGACTGCTACTTCCACTACTGCTACAACTACTACTACTACGACCATAACTACTACTACTACTACTACTACTACTACTACTACTACTACTACTACTATTACTACTTATACTGCTACTCCTCCTGCTACTATGCTACTACATCTACTCCTAGTACTCCTCCTATTAGTTCTCCAATAACTACTACTTCTCCTAGTACTATGACAACTTCCACTACTAATATTGCTCCTATTCTTACTGGTACAACAAGTACTACTGCTACTACTACTTCCACTACTGCTCCGACTACTACCACTACTACTACTACTACCACCACCACCACCACCACTACTGCTACTAGTACTACTAGTGCGACTACTACTACCTTTGCTATTACTGCTGCTACAGCTACTATTATTACTGTTGCAACTACGACTTTTGCTATCACTACTGCTACTCTAGCTACAACTACTACTGCTGCTGCTTCTACTGCTACAACTACTACTTATACAATTACTACTATAGTACTACTGCTATAACTACTATTACAACTATAGTTACTACTACTACTACTGCTATTACTGCTTCCATTCCTACTACTAGTCATATTGTTGTAGCTGCTAGTACTCCTAACAATCCCCTACCACTACAATACTACTACTTCAACTAGTACTACTGCTGCTTCAACTACTACTATAACTACTACTATGACTACTACTGTAACTACTACTCTTAATACAATAACTGCTACTGCTACTAGTATTATTGCTACTATTACTATAACTTCTACCACTATGGCTACTCTTACTACTACTGCTGCTGCTGCTGCTGCTGCTGTTGCTACTGCTACCACTACTACTGCTACTCCTACTACTATAACTACTCCTAATACTACTACTACTCATGCTAATACTACCACTACTACTACAACAATAATAACTACTACTACTGATGCTACTATTACTACAACGATTACAACTACTACTGCTATGACTATTGCTACTGCTACTACTACAACTTCTACTATTGCTATAGCTACTACTGCTACTGCTACTACTACTACAACTACTGCTGCCAGTACTACTACTACAGCTACTACTATTACTGCTACAACTATAGCTAGTACTATAACTGCTGCTATTCTACTACTATAACTACTGCTACTACTAATGCTACTACTACTACTATTGTTACTACAACTACTGCTATAACTACTACTATAACTACTGCTACTACTATGATTACTGCGACTACTACTATAACTACTGCTACTACTGCGATTACTACTACTATAACTAACATTCCTTCAACTACTACTGCTACTGCTAGTCTTACAGCTACTCCTACTGTGACTAGTACTACTGCTATTGCTGGTATAACTGCTAGTACTACTACAACTATTGCCAGTAGTAGTAGCAGAAGTAGTCATAGAAGCAGTAGTAGCAGTAGCAGTAGTAGTCGTAGTAGCAATAGTTGTAGTAGTAGTAGTCATAGTAGTAGTAGCAGAAGTAGTAGTAGTAGTGTAGAAGTAATAATAGTAAAAGTAGTAGTAGCAGTAGTAGTAGTACTACTACTACTACTAGCGGTAGCGGTGATAGTGGTAGCATCAGTAGTGTTAGTAGGAGTAGCAGTAGTAGTAGTAATCATAGTGGGAGAAGTATTAGTAGTAGCAGTAGTATTTGTAGTAGTAGAAGAATTAGTGTAGCACTGGTAGTTGTACTTGAAAAAGTAGTAGAAAAAGTAGTAGTAGCAGTACTAGAAGTTTGAGTAGTCATAGTTGTAGTAGTGCTCGTGGTAGTAGTGGAAGCAATATTAGTAGTTGCAGTAGTAGTAATAGTAGTAGTTATTGTAGTAGTAGTAGCAGTAGCAATAAGAGTAGTAGTAGTAGTAGAAGTAGTGGTAGTAGTAGTAATAGGGGTAGTAGAAGTAATAGTATCAGTAGTAGCAGTAGTAGTAGCAATAGATGTAGTAGTAGTTGTTGCTGTAGTATTAGCAGTAGCAGTAGGCATTGTAGTAGTAGTAGTAATAATAGCATCAATTGTAGTAGTAGCAGAAGCAACAATAGTAGTTGTGCTCATGGAAGCAGTAGTTGGACTAGTAGTAGTAGTAGTAATAGTAGTAGTACTAGTAGTAGAAGAAGCAGCAATAGTAGTAGTTGTTCTTGTTGTTGCGCTAGTAGTTATAGTAGTGTCACTACTAATAGTAGTAGTAATAGGAGGAGTAGTAGTAATAGTAGCAAAAGGATTAGTAGTGGGAGAAGGAGGAGGAGTAGTAATAGTAGGAATAGGTGTAGGAGATGTTTTAGTAGTAGGTGTAGCATTATCAGTAAGCATAGCAGTAGTAGCAGCAATTGTAGTGGTAGGAGCTATCATAGCGGCAACAGCATTCGTAGTAATAGTAGTAGCAGTAGTAGTAGTAGTTGTAGTAGTAGCAGTAGTCATTGTAGCAGAAATAGTAGTAGTTGTAATAGTAGAAGTAATAGTAGCAGTAGTAGTAGCATAAGTAGTAGTAGTAGTACAACCATTAACAGCAATGGTCATCACAGTGGTAGTAATAGTAGTATTAGCTATAGGAGCTGTAGCAGCAGTAGTAGTAGGAATGTCAGAAGCGAAATTAGTAGTAGTCATAGGATTAGTAATAGTAGTAGAACTATTAGTATTAATAATAGTAGTATTAGTGCTAGCAGTATTGTAGTAGTAGTATTAGTTTTAGTAGTATTTATAATAGCAGAAGTAGTAGTAGTAGAAGTAGTAGTAGCCACAGGAGGAGTAGTAGTAGTTGTTGTAGTAGCAATGGTAGTAGGAGTAGTAGTAGAAGTAGAAGTAGTAGCAGTAGTTGTAGTAGTTTTAGTAGTAGTAATAGTAATAGTAGTAGTAGTTGTTGTTGTAGTAGTAGTTGTTGTGGTAGTAGTCATAGCAGCAACAGTTGGAGTAGTAGTAGTAATAGTAGTAGGAGGAGGAGCAGAAGTAGTAGTAGCGGTAGAAGTAGCAGTAGTAGCAGTAGTTGTAGTAGTTATTATAGTAGTAGTAGTTATTATTGTTGTTGTAGTAGTAGTAGCAGCAGTTGTAGTAGTTGTACCGTAGCAGGAGAGGCAGTAGTATAGTAGTACTAGTAAATAGTGCTCGCAGAAAATAGTAGAAGTTTAGTATGTATAGTAGTAGTGGTAGTCCTACTTCTAGTTGTCCTACATATAGTGTAGGGCAGGATTGAGTTAGTAGCAGTTCGCAGTACGCACTAATTTTTTAGCAGTAGTAGTAGTAGTAGTTTAATAGTAGTTGTAGTAGTAGTAATAGTTGTAGTGGTAGTAATAGTAGTAGTAGTAGTGGTAGTAGTAGTGTTAGCAGTAGGAGTGCTAGTAATAACAGTAGTAGCAGGAGAAGTAGTGGTAGCAATAGTAGTATAGGTAGCATTAGAGGTAGCAGAAGTAGCAATAGTAGCACTAGTAGTAGTAGTAGTAGCTACTATAGCACAAGTGGTACTAGTAGCAATAGTAGTAGTAGGAGTGGTAGCAGCAGCAACAACAACAGTAGCAGCAGTAGTAGTAGCAGTGTGATAGCAGTAGTAGTAGTTGCACTAGTAGAAGTGGTAGTTGTAGTAGCAAAAGTAATACCAGTAGTGTTAGTAGTGGTAATAGTAGATGCTATAGCATTAGAGGTGTAGTAGTAGTAGTAGCAATAATAGTTGTAGTAGGTGAAGTAGTAGTAGTTGTAGTCATAGCAGCAACAACAACAACAATAGGAGCAATAGCAGCAGCAATAGTAGAAGTAGTAGTAGTAGTAGTAGTAGTAGTAGTAGTAGTAGTAGTAGTAGTAACAATAGTAGTATACTACTAGTAGCAGTGAGCAGTAGTTTTGTAGTAGCAGTAGTATTAGCAATAGTAGCAACAATAGTATTAGTAGTAGTAGCTGCCATAACAGTAGTAGCAATAGCTGTAGTAGTGGTGGTGGTAGTAGTAGTAGTAGTAGTATTAATAGTAGTCATAGTAGTAGAAGTAGTAGTAGTATTAGTAGCAGCAATAGTAGTAGTAGGTGAAGTCATAGGAGTAGTTGTAGTAGTAGCCGTGGTAGCGACAATAAAAGTATTAGTAGCAGTAGTAGTGGCAGTAGCAATAGAAGTGACAACAACAGTAGTAGTTGTAGTAATAGAAGATGGAGCAGAGGTGGTACTAGTAGTAATAGTGGAAGTAGTAGGAGCTGGACTTGTAGTACAAGTAGTGGTAATCGTAAAAGGAGTAGGAGTAGCAGTTATGGTAATAGAAGTAGTAGTAGTAGGAGTTGTAATAGTAGTAATAGTGGTAGTAGTAGTTATAGTAGCAGTAGTAGTAGTTGCGGTTGTTCTTATAGTAGTAGTTGTAGTAGTAGCAGTAGGAGCAGTACTAGTAGTAGTTGTTGTATTTGTAGTAGTAGTAGGAGGAGCAGGAGCTGTAATAGTAGTATTAATAGTAGTCGAAGTTGTGGTAGTTCTAGTAGTACTACTAGTAGTAGTAGTAGCAGGTGTATTTGTGGTTATAGTAGTAGTAATAGTAGAAGTTGTAGTAGTGCTCGTAGTAGTAGAAGAAGTAGTAGTAGTTATAGTAGTTGGAATTGTAGTAGTAGTGGTAGTAGTGGTAGGAGTGGTTGTAGATGTTGTAGTTGTAGTAGCAGTAGCAGTAGTACTAGTAATAGAAGTAGTTGTTGCAGCGGCAGCATCAATAGCTGTAGTAGTAGTAAAAGTAGTAGTAGTAACTGTAGTAGTAGGCGTAGTCGTAGTTGTTGTATTCAGAGTAGTAGTAGGGTTAGGAGTTGGAGTATAAGTATGGGTTGTAGTAGTCGTAGGAGTACTAGTAGGAGTAGTTGTAGTAGTAGTAGTCGAAGTAGGAGTTGTAGTTGTAGTATTAGTAGTAGTTGTTGTAGTTGTCGTGTAGGAGCAGAAGCAGTAGTTGTAGCAATAGCAGTCATAGCAGCAGCATCGATGGTTGTAGTAGTAGTAGTAGTAGGTGTAGTTGTAGCAGTAGTAGGAGAAGTTGTAGTAGTTGTAGCTCTATTAGTCGCAGTTTTAGTAGTGGTAAAATAAGTACTAGTAGTAGAAGTTGTAGGAGTTGTAATATATGTAGTAGTAGCAGTAGTAGTAATAGTAGAAGTTGTAGCGGTAATATTATGAGTAGGAATAGTAGTAGTAGTATTAGTGGTAGAAGTAATAGCAGTAGTAGTGGCAGAACGTTCAGTAGGTGAAGTAACAGCAGCAGCTACAGCAGTAGTAGTATTAATAGTAAAAGTAGCTGGAGTAGTAGAAACAGCAGCAGTTGTAGTAGTAGAAGTATCGATTGTTGTTGTTGTTTTACGTGAAGTAGTTGTAGTAGTAGTAGTACTAGTCGTCGTAGTACGAGTAGTAGTAGTAGTAGTAGTAGTAGTAGTAGTAGTAGCTGCAGTAGTAGTACTAATAGTAGTAGTAGTAATAACTGTAGTATTAGGAGTGGTAGTCATAGTAGTAGTAGTAGTAGTAGTAGTAGTAATATCAGTAGTCGTAATAGTAATAGTAGTAGTAGTGATAGCAGTAGTAGCAGTTGGTGTAGTAGTGGTACTAATAGTAGTAGTAGTGGTAGAAGTAGTACTAGTCGTAATTGTAGTAGTAGTAGTTGTTGTTGTTGTTGTAGTAGTAGTTGCAATAGTAATAAGAGTAGAAGTAGTTACAATACTGATAAGGGTAGAAGTAGGCATAGTAGTAGTAGTAGTTGCAGTAGTAATAAGAGTAGAAGTAGGAGTGGTAGTAGTAGTATTAGTAGTAGCAGTGGTGGTACTAGAAAGGGTAGTAGTAGAAGTCATAGTAATAGTAGTTGTTGTTGTAGTAGTAGTAATAGTTGTAATAATAGTAGTAGTATTAGGAGTAGTAGTAGCAGTAGTAGTTGTTGTTGTAGTAGCAGTAGTGGTAGTAGTTGTTATTGTAGTAGCTATAGTAGTAGTTCTTGTAGCAGTAGTAGTAGTGGTAGCAGCAGCAGCAGCAGCAGCAGTAGTAGTAGTTGTTGTATTAGTAGTCATAGTGGTAGTACTAGTAGGAGTAGCAGTAGCACTAGAAGTAGCAGCAGCTGTAGCACTAGTAGTAGAAGCAGCGGCAGGTGTACGAGTAGTAGTGCAGTAGTAGCAGCACTAGAAGCTGTACGAGGAGCTACAGTAGCAGCAATAGTAGCAGTAGTTGAGGATGTAGTAGTAGTAGTAGTTGTAGCAAGAGCAACAGTTGCAGCAGTAGCAGAATTAGTAGTACTAGTACTAGTAATAGTACTACAAGTAGTAGTAGTAGTAGTTGTTGTAGTTGGACTAGTAGTAGTAGCTGTTGTTGTTGCAGTATTAGTAGTAGTAATAGTTGCAGCAATAGCAGCTGTAGTAGTAGGAGTAGTAGTAGTAGTTCTTGTTGTTGTCGTAGAAGCAAAAGTTGTAGTAGTTGTAGTGGTAGTAATAGCAACAGAAGTAGGAGTTGTACTAGTAGTAGTCGTCGCCGATGCAACTACTACTGCTTCTACTACTACTACTCCAGCTACAACTTCTCCTGCTACAACTACAACTACTACTGCCACTATTGTTTCTATTGCTACTATGGCTGCTGATACTGCTACTCCAACCACTACTCCTACTAGTACTACCACTAATACTACGACTACTACTACTACACTACTACTGCTACTGCTACTGCTACTACTATTACAGCTACTACTACTCCCACTTCTGCTGCAATTACTACTACTACTACTACTACTACAGCTACAACTACTACTACTACTACCACTACTTTGGCTGCTACTACTTCTACTACTGTTACTACTACTACTCTTGCTATTACTACTACTGAGGCTACTACTACTACTACCTCTACTGCCACTACTTCTACTACTGCTACTACTACTACTACTACTAATGCTACTACTACTACTTGTACTAGTACCTCACTTACTACTATAATTACTTTTGCTACAACTGCGACTATGACTTTTGCTGCTGCTACTACTACTATTACCGCGACTACTACTACTACTACCACCAGTTATACAACTACTACTACTACTGCTACTACTACTACTACTACTACTACTACTACTACTACTATCACTACTACTACTACTGCTGCAACTGTTTCAACAGCTACTACTACTATTACAACTACTATTGCTACTATAGCTACTACTACTACTATAACTACAACTACTACTATAACTGCTGCTACTACTACTACTACTGCTGCTACTATTTTAGCTATTGCTACTTTTACTACAACTACTACTACTATGACTACTACTGCTACTACTGTTGCTATCGCTACAATTCATGGTACTTCTCCTACTACTACCACTACTAATACTACTACAACTGCTACTACTAATGCTATTGCTACTGCTACTGCTACAACTACTACAACAACAGCTACTACTCCTACTACTACTACTTCTACTACTACTACTGCTGCTCCAGCTGCTATTACTACTACTACTGCTCCCACTACTCCTACTACTACTACTACTGCTACTTCTACAACTAATACAACTACTATTGTACTTAGTACTACTACTACTACTATTATTTTTACTAATTATACTCCTACTACTAGTACTATTGCTCTAGCTACTACAACTGCTAGTCCTACTACTACTGTTACTGCTGCGACCGCTACTACTATGATTGCTACTACTACTACTACTAATACTACTCCAACTACTGCTACTACTGCAACTACTACTCCTACTGCTACTTCTACAAATACTACTACTACTACTACTATTGGTCTTGCTACTACTACTAATCCTACTACTCCTACTACTACAACCACGACTACTGCTACTGATACTCCTAGCACTACTGCTACTACTAATACTCCTACTACTACTGCTAGTCCTACTACAACTACTACTGCTCCCACTACTACTACTACTACTACTACAACTCCAACTACTTCAAGTGCTTCCACTGCTCCTATGCGACTACTAATGCGACTACAACAACTACTGCTACTTGTACTGCAGCTACTATGGTTGCTGTTACTACTACTGTTACTACTATTGCTACTACATCTACAACTTTCTATGACCACTGTGACTACTACAACTACAACTACTATTACAACAACAACTACCACTACTACTACTACCAGTAATACTACTACTACTTTTGCTACTACTGCTACTACAACTACAACTACTACCACTACTACTTTTTTTAACACTACTACTACTACTACTACTTTGACTACTACAACTAGTACTATTACTACTACTATTACTACTACTGCAACTACTACTACTACTACTTCTCCTACAACTACTACAACAAGAACTACTACAACTACTACTTCTCCTACTCCTACTACTACTACTACTACTGCCACGGCTAAAATAGCTACAACTGCTACTGCAAATACTACTACTTCTCCCACTACTACTCCTATTACTACTACTACTACTGCCACGGCTAAAATAGCTACAACTGCTACTACAAATACTACTACTTCTCCCACTACTATTGCTATTATTAATACTATTGCTTCTAGTAATACTGCTACTACTACTTGTACTTCGACTTCTACTACTAATACTGCTACTATTACTGCTACTACGATAGCTACTTCTCCTCCTACTACTGCTACTACTTCTAAGACAACTACTACTACTATTCCTAGTAATACTACTACTACTTCTACTACTGCTGCTACTACTATTGCAACTATTGCTATTATTGCCACAACTACTACAACAGCTACTACTACTACTATCAATATTACTCCTACTACAACTACCAATATTACTCTTACTACAACCACTACTACAATTGAAACTACTACTAGTACTACTGCTATGACTCTGACAATTACTACTATCACAACAACTACTACTACAACTACTACTCCTGCTACTACTACTACTACTACTACTAATACTACTACTATTACTACTACTACTACTACTGCTGTTGCTGCTGTTGCTACTACCACTACTAGGGCTACTCCTACAACTTCTGCTACTCCTACTTCCCCTACTACTACTACTACTCATGTTGTGATTACTACTACGATAGCTACTACTACCACTATTATTACGACTACTACTACTACAGCTACTAATACTACCACTACTCCTACCACTACTACTACCACTACTACTAGGACTACTACAACTACTACTACTACTACTACTACTACTGCTACTACTACTTCTACTACTATTTCTACTACTACCACTTCTACCACTACTACTGCCACTACTACTACTACTATTGCAACTACTGTTCCTATTGCTACTCCTACTACTACTACTTCTACTCTTGCTACTACTACTACTATCCTACAACTAGTACTACTACAACCACTGCTGCTACTACTACTCCTCCTCCTCCTACTACTACTATGGCTATAACTGTAGTAGTTACAACTACTACTTATGTTAACATTACTACTACCACATCAACTACTTCTACTACTACAACTACTACGACTACCATACTATTGTAATAATTGCTACTACTACTGCTACTACTACTACTTTTGCCTCTACTATTGCTACTACTACTACTACTACTACTATTGCAGCTAATTCTACTAATACTACTACTATTGCTACTTGTAATACTTCTCCCACAACTATAACTACTACTACTACTACTGCAACTAGTACTACACCAACTTCTACTACAACTACTTCTACTACTACTTGGACTGCTACTAATGTAATTATTATTATTACTACTACTACGACAACTACAACAACAACAATAACAACGACAACAATAACTACTACTACTACTACTACTACTACTACTACTACTACTACTACTACTACTACTACTACTACTACTACTACTACTACTACTACTACTACTACTATTGCTACTTCTGTTACGACAACTACCACTTCTACCACTGCCCCTATGGCTACTATGGTCACCAATACTATGCTTGCAACTACTGCTTCTACTACTGCTAGAGCTTGTACTACTATGAATACTACTACTACTACTACTGCTGCTGCTGCTGCTACTACTACTATTACTACTACTACTATTACTACTACTGTTGCAACTACTACTACTTGTACTACTACTACAATTACTACTACTACTACTACTGCTACGACTACTACCGCTGCTGCTGCTACTGCTGCTGCTACAATTGCTTCTACTACCACTATAACATCTTCTACTACTACATCTACTTCTACTACTGGCACTACTTCTACTACTACGATTAGAGCTACTACTTTGACTACTACAACTACTACCTCTACTAGCCCAACTACTAAAACTACTACTACTACTATAATTATCGCTACTACTACTACTATTGCTACTATTGCTACTATTACTACTATTACTACTATTGTTACTACAACTACTAAAATTGCTTCTACTACTACTACTACTACTACTACTACTACAACTATTACGAATGCTAATGTGGCTGCTGCTATTACGACTACTACTGCTACTACTATTACTACAACAACAACAATAACTACTACTACAACAACAACAACAACTACCACTACTATTGCGACTATTACTACTACTACTTCTACTACTCCTACTACTACTATTTTGCCACTACTACTACCCACTCTTACGGCTACTGTCTACATACTAATACTAGCGACTGCTACTACTACTACTACTGCTACAACTACTACTACTAGTACTATTACTACCACCACTTCTACAACAATTACTACAACTACTACTACAACTGCTACTACTACCATTGGTATGACAACTACTGCTCCTACTACTAATAGTACTTCTTCTACTATAACTACTACAACTGCTACTGTTACTACTCCAGCTATTGCTACTAGTACTATTACAAATCCTGCCACCATTGCTACTACTAATATTTTTACTAATGACACTCCTACTACTACTGCTACCACTACTACTACCACTAGAGAAAAAGCTCCAACTACTACTACAACTACTACTATAGCTCCTACTACTACTACTATTGCCACCAATACTACTACAACTTTTGCTACAACCACAACTACTGCTGCTACTACTACCACCACTTCTACAACTACTATTACTGCTGCTACTACTACTACTACTACTACTGCCACTATTACCACTATTGCTACTGCTACTACTGCTACAACTACTCCAACTACTACTAACACCACCACCACCAGTACTACTATGACTACTAGTGTTGCCATTATTGCTACTGTATCTACAACTACTACAATAACTACTTCTATTACTAGTACTTCTGCTATGACTAGTACATCTGCTACTACTACTGCCACTACTACTACTATTACTACTACTACTACTACTACTACTACTACTACTACTACTACTACAACTACTACTACTACTACTACTACTACTACTACTACTACTACTACTACTCACCCTCCTCCTAATACTCCAAATACAATAATAATAACAACAACTACCACTAGCATTAGCTGCAATAGCAGCAGTAGAAGCAATATCAGTAGCACCAATAGTGGTATTAGTAGTAGCAGTAGCATTAGTTACAGTAGTTGTGGTAGTAGTAGTGGTAGTCATAGTAATAATGGAAGTAGTAGCAGTAGTGATAGTCATGGCAGTAGTAGTAGTAGTAGTAGCAGTAGCAGTAGCAGAACTAGTAGTAGTGGCAGTTGAAGTTGGAGTTGTAGTAGCAATAGTTATAGTAGTACTACTAGTAGTAGTAGTAGTGGTTGTAGTGTTGGTAGCAATGGTAGTAGTAATAGTAGTAGTAGTTGTAGTAGTAGTAGTATTAGTAGCTCTAGTAGTAATTATTATTGTTGGAGTAGTAGTAGAAATAGTTATAGTTGTAGGAGTAGCAATAGCAGCAGCAGCAGCAGCAGTAGTAGTAGAACTAGTAGTAGTTATAGTAGTAGAAGTAGTAGTAATCGTAGTATTAGTTGTTGTTGTTGTTGTTGTAGTAGTAGTAGTAGTAGCATTAGTTGTAGTAGTAGTAAGAGTAGTTGTAGTAGCAGTATTAGTAGTGGTAGTAGAAGCACTTATAGTAGTAGTCGTAGTAGTAGTAATAGTAGCAGCAGCAATAATAGTAGTAGTAATTATTGTAGTAGTAGAAGTAGTTGCAGTAGTAGTGTGGTAGTAACCGCGGCAGTAGTAGTAGTGGAGGTAGTAGTAGTAGTAGTTATAGTAGTAGTAGCAGCAGCTATAGTAACATAGTAGTAGTGGTTGTAGTAGCAGTAGTAGTAGTGGTTGTCATCATAGTAGCTGTTGTAGGAGTAGAAGTTGTAGTAGTAGTGGAAGCAGCAACAACAGTAGTAGTATTAGTAGTCATTGTAGTAGTAGTAGTGGTGCTAGTTGTAGTAGTAGAAGTAGTAGTACTAGTATTAGTAGTATTAGTAGTAGAATTAGTAGTAGTAATAGAAGTAGGAGTAGTATTAGTAGTAGTAGGAGTTGCAGCCGCAGTAGCAGCTACAGTAGTAGTAGAAGTAGTAGCAATACTAATAATAGTAGCAGGAGTAGTTGTGCCAGTAGTATTAGTAGTAGTAGTAGTAGTACTAGTAGTGGTTGTAAAAGTAGTAGTTGCATTAGAATTAGTTGTACTAGTAGTTGTATTAGTAGCAGGACCAATAGTAGTAGTAGTTGTAGTAGTAGTACAGATAGTAGTATTTGTAATGGGAGTTGGTGTAGCAGTAGTAGTACTAGTAGCAGTAGTAAAAGTAGTAGTATTATTAGAAGTAGTTGTAGAAATACGAGTAGTAGTAGTTGTTGCAGTAGGTGTAGTAGTAGGAGCAGTGGTAGTAGTAGTAGCAGTAGTAGTCGGAGGAGTAGTAGTACTAGCAGGAGTAGTAGGAGTAGATATAGAAGTAGTTGCAGTAGTAGCAGTAATAGTAGAAGTAGAAGTAGTAGTAGGAGTAGTAGTAGAAGTAATAGCAGTAATGATTGTAGTAGTGCTAGTTGTAGCAATAGTAGTAGTAATAATAGTAGTAATAGAAGTAGTTTGAGTAGTAATTATAGTGGTAGTGGTAGAAGTAATAATAATAGACGAAATACTTGTAGGAAAAGTAGTAGTAATATTAGTAGTAGTAGTAGTAGTAATGATACTAGTAGTAGTTGTAATAGCAACAGTAGTTAATAGTAGTAGTAGCAGCAACCATAGTAACAGTAGTTATTGTAGTAGCTATAGTAGTTGTAGTAGCAGTAGCAGTAGCAGTAGTCGTAGTGGTAGTTGTAGGAGTAGGAGGAGGAATAGTCGTAGTAGTAGTTGTTGTAGTAGTACTATTAGTAGTATTACTAGTGGTAGTAGGAATTGCACCCGTAGCATCCGTAGTTGTAGTAGTATCACCAGTACTAACAGTTGCAGTAGTAGTAGTAGTTATTGTTGTTGTAGTACTTGCAGTGGCAGTAGAAGTAGTTGTAGTAGTGAAAGTACAAGTGTAGGAGAAGTAGTATTAGTACTAGCAGTAGTTGTTGTAATAAGAGTTGGTGTAGAAGTAGTGAAAGCAGTAGATGTTGGGGTAGGAGAAGTGGCAACAGAAGTTGTTGTAGTAGTAGTAATAATAATAGTTTTCGTAGTGGTAGTTGCAATTACAGTAGTAGTAGCAGTAGTAATCGGTATAGTAGTAGTAGTTGCAGTAGTAGTAGTATTAGTAATAGGTATAGTAGTAGTAGTAGTGGTAGTAGTAGTAACAGTGGTGGTAGTAGTATTAGCAGTAGTAGTAGTAGTAGTAGTAGTAGTAGTAGTAGCTGTGGTAGCAGTAGTAGAAGTAGTAGTTATAGTAGTAGTTATAGGAGTAGGAGTATTAGTCTTAGAAATAGTAGTAATAGTAGTAGTAGCAGTAGTACTAGTAATAGCAGCAGCAGCAGCAGCAGCAGTTGTAGTAGTAATAATAGTATAAGTAGTAATCATGGTGGTAGTAGTAGCAGTAGTAGTATTAGTATTTATATTCCTAGCAGTAGTACGAGTAGGAGTAGGTGTAGGAGTTGGGGTCATAATAGCTGGAGTAGGAGTAGAAGTAGTTGTAGTAGTGGCAGGAGGAGGAGTAGGAGTTGTAGTAGTAGTTGTTGTTGTTATTGTAGAAGAAGCAGTATTAGTCATAGTAGTAGTAGTATTAATAGTACTAGTAGTAGTATGAGTAGTAATATTAGAGGTACTATTAGTAGTATGGTAGTGGTGTTTATAGTAGTAGTATTAGTTGTAGTAGTATTAGTAGTTGTAGTAAGAGTAGGAGTTGGAGTAATAGTAATTGGAGTAGTGGTAGTAATAGTAGTAGTAGGGGTAGTTGTAGCATGAGGACTTGGAGTAGGAGTAGTATCTATTGTACTAGTAATAGAAGTAGTAATAGAAGTAGTAGTTGCAATAGTAGTAGTTGTAGTTGTTGTAGTAGTAGTAGTAGTACTAGCAATAGGAGTAGTTTTGGTAATACTAGTAAAAGTAGTAATAGTAGTAGAAGTAGCCGTAGCAGTGGTAGCAGTAGTAGAAACAGGAGTTGTAGTAGTTGCAGTAGTTGTAATTTTTGGAGCATTGGTCACAATAGGAGGTGAGAGTGGGAGTGGCAATCTGAGTAGTAGTAGTAGTAGTAGTAGTAGTAGTAGGAGTAAAATTAGAAGTAGTCGCTGTAGGAGCAGTAGTATTGTAATTGGTAGTAGCAGTTGGAGCAGTAGTAGCAGTAGTCGTAGTAGAAGCAATAGTAGTAGTAGTAGGAGTGGTAGTTGTAGCTAGAGTAGTAGGAGGAGGAGTAGTAGTAGGAGTAGTAGAAGTAGGAGTAGTAGTTGCTGTAGTGGTAGTAATGGTAGTAGTAGACGCAATAGTAGTATAGTAATAGATGTAATAGAAGTAGTAAGAGTAATAGTTGTACTAGTAGTAGTAGTAGTAATAGTAGTAAAAGTACTTATACCAATAGTAGTAGTAATATTAGTAGTAGTGGTGGTGGTGGTATTAGTAGTAATAGGTTTAGCAGTAGTAGTTATAGTAGTAGTTGTAGTAGTAGCAGTATTAGTAGAAGAAGTAGAAGTAGAAGTAGTCATTGTTGTAATAGGAGTTAGTGCAGGAGTTGGGGTAGTAGTAGGAGCAAGGGAAGTAGTAGTAGCAGTAACAGTAGGAGCAAGGGAAGTAGTAGTAGCAGAAGTAGTAGGAACAGTAGGAGTAGTAGTAGTTGTAGGAGTAGGAGTAGCAGTAGAGCGAGCAGTAGTAGCAGTAGTAGCAATAGTAATAGTTGCATTTGTGGTAGTAGCAGTAGTGGTATTTGCAATTATAATAGAAGTAGTAGTAATAATAGTAGTATTAGCAGCAACAATGACAACAACAGTAGTAGTAGTAGTAGAAGTACTTGTAGCAATAGTAGTAGTAATATTAGTAGTAATGGCAGTATTTGTAGTTATAGGTATAGTAGTAGTTGTCGTAGTCATAGTATTTGTAGTAGAAGTAGTTGTAGTAGTAGGAGTAGTAGGAGTAGTAGTTGTATTAAGAGTTGTAATTGTAGTAGTTGTTGGAGTAGTAGCAGTGCTAGTTGTTGAAGTTGTAGGAGTAGTGTAGTAGCAGTAGCGGTAGCAGTAGTAGCAAAGGTAGTAGCTGTAGTAGTAGTAGTAGTGGTAGTAGTAGTAGTAGTATTAGTCATAGTATTGTAGTAGCAGGCATAGCAGTAGTAGTTGTAGTCACAGTAGTAGTAGCTGTAGTAGTAGTAGTAGTCATAGTAGCAGTAATACTAGTAGCATAAGAAGTTGTATTAGTAGTTTTTGTAGGAGTAGAAGCAGTAGAAGTAGTTGTAGTACTAGTGGTTATAGTTGTAGTTGTAGTAGTAGTCATAGTATTAGTAGCAGTCTTAATAGTAGTAGCAGCAGTAGCAGTAAAAGCATTAGTAGTGGTAGTAGTAGTAGGAGTAGTAGTAGCAGTAGTAAGAGTGGAAGTAGTAGAAGGGCTAGAAGGTGTAGTAATTGTAGTTGTAGTTGTAGGTGTAGTAGTAGTAGTTGTTGTTGTAGTCGTAGTAGAGGTAGTAGAAGTAGTAGTAGTAGTAAAATTAGTAGTAGGAGGAGTAGTAGTAGTAGGGTTTGTAGTTGTAGTTGTAGTAGTAGAAGTTGTTGCAGTAATAGTGTAGTAGTAGTAGTAGTAGTAGTAGTAGTAGAAGTAGTAATAGAGGAAGTAGTAGTAGCGGTTGTAGCAGTTGCAATAGTAGTAGTAGTAGTTCTTGTTGTCATTGTAGTTGCAGTAGCCGGAGTTGTAGTAGTAATAGTAGTAGTAGCAGCAGAAGTAGTGGTAGTAGTATCAGTAGTCATTATAGTAGTAGTAGTAGTACTAGTAGTAGTAATAGTAGTATTGGTAGTAGCATGAGTAGTAGTAGTAGTAGTAGTAGTAGTAGTAGTAGTAGTAGTTATAATGGCAGTATTAGTAGTTGTAGTTGTCGTAGTAGTAGTTGTAGACGTAGTAATAATTGTAGTAGTAGCAATAGTACTAGCAATAGTAGTAGTAGTAGTAGTAATAGTAGTAGTCGTAGTAGTAGTAGAGTAGTAGTAGTAGTAGTAGCAGTAGTAGTAGTAGTTGTTGTTGTTGTAATAGTAGTAGTCTCGTAGTAATAGTTGTAGTAGTATTAGCAGTAGTAGTAGTAGTAGTAGTAATAGTGGTAGTAGTAATAGTAGTAGTAGAAGTAGTGGTAGTAGCACTAGTAGTAGTAGTAGTAGTAATAGCAAAAGTAGTAGCAGTAGTACAAGTAGTAGTAGTAGCAAAAGCAGTAGCAGTAGTTGTAGCAGCCATAGTAGGAGCAATCATATTAGGAGTAGGAGAAGTAGTTGTAGATGTAGTAGTAGCAGCAGCAGCAGTAGTTGTAGTTGCATTAGTTATAGGAGTAGCAGTAGTTGGAATAGTAGTAGCAGTAGTAGTGGCTTTAGTAGTAGTAGTTGTAGTAGTAGTAGCAATAGGAGGAGTAGTAGTAGTAGCAGTAGTAGTACTATTAGTAGTGTTAGTTGAACTATTAGTAGATATAGCCGCAGAAGTTATAGTCGAGTTAGAAGTTGTAGCAATCGCTGTGACAGCAGTAGTAGTAGCAGTAGTAGCAGTAGTGACACATGCAATAGTAGCAAGAGTTGTAGTAGTAGCGGCAGGAGCAACAGTAGTAGTTGTGGTACTAGTAGTAGCAGTGGTAGTACTAGCGGTAGTAGTACTAGTGGTCGTAGCAGCAGCAACTTTGGTAGAAGATGTAGTAGCATTTTTAGTTGTAGCAGTAGTAGTGGTACTACAACTAGTAGTAATTACAGTTCTAGTAGTAGCCGTAGTAGTAGGAGAAGTATTAGTTGTAGTTGTAGTAGAAGTAGCATTAGTAATAGTAGTGGGAGTAGCATTAGAAGTAGTAGTAGTAGCAGCAAAAGTAGTTACAGTAGTGCAAATAGTAGTATTAGCAGAAGCAATAGCATTAGTAGTAGTAGCCATAGTAGTAGCAATTGTATTAAGAGTAGAAGTAGTTGTAGATGTACTAGTAGTGCTACAGCAACAATAGTAGCAATAGTAGTAGGAGTAGTAGCAGTAGCAATAGCATCAGTAGTACTAGCAGTAGTGGTAGTAGTAGTAGTAGTAGTATTTGTAGTAGTAGTAGTAGTAACAGTAGTGGTTTTAGTAGTAGCAGTTGTAGTATCAGCAGCAATTTTAGTAGCAACAGCAGCAGCTGTAGTAGTAGCAATGGCAGCAGCAGCAGTAAAAGTTGCAATAGTATTATTCGTAGTTATTGCAATAGTAAAAGTAGGAGCTATAGTACTACTAGTAGTAGTAGTCATAGCAAAAGTAGTAGCAATGGTACAAATAGTATTAGAAATAGAAGCAACATTTGTAGTAGTAGTAGTCATAGTAGTAGGAGTTCTAGTAGTTGTAAGAGACGTAATAATAGTATTAGTAGTGGTAGTAGTGGTAGTAGTAGAAGTAGCAGTAGTCGAAGTTATAGTAGTAGTAGTTAAAGTGTTAGAAGTTGTAGCCAAAGTACTACTAGTATTAGCTATTGTAGCAATAGCAGTAGTAGTGGTAGCAACAGCAGCAGTAGTTCTAGTGCAGCAACAACGGTAGTAGTAGTAGTAGCAACAGACAAAGTTATAGTAGTAGTAGTTGAAGTGTTAGAAGTCGTAGCCGAAGTACTACTAGTATTAGCTATTATAGCAATAGCAGTATTAGTGGAAGCAGCAGCAGTAGTAGTGCTAGTGATAGCAACAGCGATAGTAGTAGTAGTAGCAGTTGTAGAAGCAGCGGCAATAGTAGTAGTAGTAGTAGTAGTATTAGGAGTACTGTCACTCGTAGTAACGTTGTAGTAATAGTAGTAGCATTAATAGTAGAAGTATTTGTCGCAGTAGCAATAACAACAGTAGCAGTAGTAGTAGGAGTAGTTATGGCATGTAAAGTAATAGTAGTAGTAGCAATATCAGTAATAGGAGTAGTAGTTGTAGTATGTAAAGTAATAGTAGTAGTAGCAGTAACAGAAGTCGTAGTAGTAGTAGTAGTAGTAGTAGTAGTAGTAATAGTTATGGTAGTAGGAGTAGTAGTAGCATTAGCAGTAGCAGTAGTAGCAGCAGCAGCAGTAGCAGGTGTAGTAATAGTTGTAATAGTAGTAGTAGTGGTAGTATTAGCAATAGCACTAGTAGTAACAGTAGTAGCAATAGCAGTAGCAAAAATATTAGTAGAAGTAGTAGCAGCAACTGCAATAGTGCTAGCTTTTGTTTTAGTAGTAGCTGACATAGCAGCAGTAGCTGTTGTAGAAGTTGCAACAGTAGTAGCTGTTCTAGTAGTAGTATTTGTATAAGTAGTAGTAGCAGTAGTTATTGTAGCAGCAGCAATAGTTGTAGCAGTTGTAGGAGTGGTTGTAGTAGCAGTAGTATTGGTTGCAGCAGTTTAAGTAGTAGATGTTGTAGTAGTAGTAGAGGCAGTAGTAGGAGTAGTACTAGCAGTAGTAGCAGTTGTAGTAGTAATGGTAGTGATAGTAGTAGTAGAAGTAGTAGGTGTAGTAGTTGTAGTAGTAGTCAGCAAAGGAATAGTAGTAGTAGGAGGAGGAGGAGTAGTAGTAGCTGTTGTAGTAGTTGTTATCGCAGTAGTATTCATAGTAGTATTAGGTATAGTAGTTTCATTAGTAGTAGTTGTTATCGTAGTAGTATTCATAGTAGTATTAGGTATAGTAGTTTCATTAGTAGTAGTTGTTATAGTAGTAGTAGCAGTAGCACTAGTATTAGTCGTAGTAGTAGCAGTTGTGGTAGTAGTAGTGGCGTAGTAGTCAGAGTAATAGTAGTAGTAGTGGTAGTGGTAGCAGAATTTGTAGCAGTAGCAGTTATAGTAATAGTGGTACTAGCACTGGCAGTAGTAGTAATAGTAGTTGTTGTGCTAGTAGAGTTAGTAGTAGCTGTAGCAGTCGTAGTAGCAGACATACTAATAGTAGTAGTAAAAGAAGTAGCAGTAGTAGTAGTAGAAGTAGTACTAATAGTGGCAGTAGTTGTAGCAGTTGTAATAGTAGTAGTAGTGGTAGAGGTAGTAGTAGGAGGAGGAGAAATTGAGTTGTTGATTTAGCGGTAGTAGCAGTAGTAGTATAAGTAGTAGTAACTATAGTTGTAGTCGTTGGAGAAGTAGTACTAGATAGTAGCAGCAATAGTTGTAGAAGTAGTAGTAATAGTAGAAGTAGTAGCAACAGCAGCAGTAACAGTCGTATTTATAATAGTCATAGTAGTAGTAGCAGCAGCAGTAGTAGTAGTAACAGTAGTAGTACTTGTTGAAGTAGTAGCTATGGAAGTAGCTGTAGCAATTGTAGTTGTGGTAGTAGTAGCAGCAGTAGGCAAAGTAGTAGAAGTAGTTACACTAGAAGTTGTAATGGAGAAGTAGTTGTACTAGTACTAGTAATAGCAGGAGAAGTAGTATTAGTTATATAGAAGAAGTAGTAGTAGTTGCAATTGTGGTAGTAGTTGCAGCGCAACAATACAAGAAGTAGTAGCAGTTGCAGTAGTAGCAGCAATAGTAGTACTACAACTAGTAGTAGCTACTGTAGTAGTAGTAGCAATAGTAGTAGTAGTGGTATTAGTTGTAGTTGTGGTAGAAGTTGTGGTACTAGTAGTAGTTGTAGTTGTGGTGGTAGTAATATTTGTACTAGTAGTAGTAGTAATAGAAGTAGTAGGAATAGCAGTAGTAGTAGTTGTAGTAGTAATAGTGGTAGTAGTAGTAGTAGAAGTAGTGGTAGATGTAGTAGTAGTAGTACTAGTACTAGTAGTAGTAGTAGTAGTAGTTGGAGTAGTAGTACTAGTAGTAACAATAGTAGTAGTAGTGGAAATAGTCATAGTAACAATAGCAATAAATACAACAACGGCTATGGCAGCAGCAGCAACAACAATAATAACAGTAGTAGTAGTAGTAGTAGTAGAATAGTAGCAGCAGCAGCAGCAGTAGTAGTAGTAGTTGTTGTTGTTGTGATAGTAGTAGTTGTAGTAGTACAAGTAGTAATAGTAGTAGCATTAGTAGCAATAGCAACAGTACTAGCAGTAGCAGTACTAGTAGTAGTAGCAACAATAACAACAGTAGTAGTTGTAGTAGCAATAGCGGTAGCATTAGTAGTAGTTGTAGTATGTGAAGCAACTATAGTAGTTGTGGTAGCAGCAGTAGTAGGGGTAGTAGTATTAGTAGCAGTAGTAATAGTAGTAGCACTAGTTGTAGTAGTTATTGTCATAGTAGTAGTAGTTGTAGTAGTTTCAGTAGTAGTTGTTACGTTAGTAGTAGCTGTAGCACTAGTAGTAATAGCGGTAGCTGCAGAAGCAGTAGTTGTAGCAGCAGTAGTAGTAGTGGTAGTAGTAGTGGTAGTAGTTGTTGTAGCAGTAGTCACAATAGTAATAGTAGTATTAGCACTAGCAATAGTAGTAATAGTAGAAGTGGTTATACTAGTAGTTTTAGTAGTAGCTACAGTAGTATTAGTAGCAGGTGCAGTAAAAGTAGCTGTAAAAGTAGTAGCAGTAGTAATTATGGTAGTAATTGCAGCAGCAGCAGCAGAAGTTGTTGTAGTAGTAGTAGCTATAGTACTAATAGAAGTAGTAGTAGTAGCAGTAGTTGTAGTAGCTGTGGTAGTAGTAGTAGTGGTAGAAGTAGAAGTAGTAGTTGGAGAAGTCGAGTTGTAGCTATAGCCATAGTGGTAGTTGTGGTAGTAGTAGTAGAAGTAGGAGTTGGTGTAGTGGTAGTACTAGGAGAGGCAGTAGTAGTAGCTGTAGCAGTAGCATTAGTAGTGGTAGCAGTAGCAGTAGTAGCAGTATTAGTAGTAGCACTTGTTGTAGTAGTTGCTGTAGAAGTAGTTGTAGCAATTGTAGTTTTGGCTGTCGTAGTAACAGTAGGCGAAGTAGTAGAAGTAGTAGCACTACAAGTAGAAGTAGGTGAAGCAGTAGCAGTAATAGTAGGAGGAGGAGGAGGAGGAGGAGGAGAAATAGGATTAGTTGTAGTAGAAGCATTAGTAGCAGTAGCAGTAGTAGTGCAGTAATAGTAGTAGTTGTTGTTGTTGTAGTAGAAGGGGAAGTAGTTGTAATAATAGTAGCACTAGTTGTAGTTGTAGTAGTAGTAGTAGTAGTAGTAGTAGTAGTAGTAGTAGTAGTAGTAGTAGTAGTAGTAGTAGTAGTAGTAGTAGTAGTAGTAGTCGTAGTAGTAGTGTTAACAGTAGCAGCAGAACCAATAGTAGTAGTAGTAGTAGTAGTAGTAAGAGTAGTAGTAGTGGTAGTAGTAGTAGTATTAGGAGAACTAGTACTAGTAGTAGCTCTAGCAGTAGCAGCAACAGCAGCAGAGGTAGTAGTTTGACTAGGAGTAGTAGTAGTAATAGGAGTAGTGGTAGTAGTAAGAGCAATAGCAATAGTAGTGGTTGCAATTGTATTAGTACTAGAAGTTGCAGTAGTAGCAATTGTAGTAGTAGTTGTAGTAGTTGTTATTGCTATGGTATGAATAGGAGTAGTAGTGGTAGTAGCAATAGGAGATGCTGCATGAGTAGTAGTAGTAGTAGCAGTAGCAGAAGTAGTGTAGTAGAAGTAGTAGCAGTTGTAGTAGGGGTAGTAGATGTAGTACTAGTAGTAGTGTAGTAGAAGTAGTAGCAGTAGTAGAAGTAGTAGTGCTTATAGTAGTTGTAGTTGTAGCAGAAGTAGTAGTAATATTATTATTCATAGCTTAGTAGTTGTAGTAGTAGTAATAGTAGTAATAGCAGTAATAGTAGTAGTAGGCATAGTGGTAGTAGTAGTTGTTGTTGTTGTAGTAGCAGAAATTGTTGTAAAATTAGTATTAGTAGTAGTAATAGTAGTAGTAGTAGTACGAGTTGGAGTAGGAGTAGTAGTAGCAGTAGTACTAGTAGTATTAGGAGTAGTTGTAGTAGGAGTAGTAGCGGTAGCAGTCGTAGGAGTTGAGGCAGGAGTAGGAATAGTTGTTGCCATAGGAGTAGGAGTAGGAATAGTCATAGTAGTAGTAGTAGTAGTAGTAGTTCTTATTGTTGTTGTTGCAGTACAAGTAGTAGTAGTAATAATATTAGTTGTTGTAGTAGTAGTACTAGTAGTAGTAGCAGAAGTAGTTGTGGTAGTAGCAGTAGCAACAGTCGCAATTGTACTTGTAGCAGTAGTAGTAGTGGTAGTAGTAGGAGCAGTAGTTGTAGTAATAGTATTAGGAGTAGCAGTAGTAGTAGGAGTTGTACTAGCAGTAGTCGCAGTAGCAGTAGTAATGTTAGTATTAATCGTAATAGTAGTAGTAGGAGCAGTATTAGTTGTAGTAGGAGTGGTGATAGTAGGAGTAATAGTTTTATCAGTAGTTGTAGTAAGAGTAGTAATAGTGTTAGTCGTATCAGTAGTAGTAGTAGTTGTTGTGGTAGTTGTAGTAGCAATAGTAGTAGTAATCATAGTAGGACTAGCAGTAGTAGTAGGACTAGTAGGTGTGGTGGTAGTAGTAGTAGTAGTAATAATTGTAGTAGTAATAGCATTAGTAGTACTTGTAGCGGTAGTAGTTGTAATTTTATTGGTATGATTAGTAGTAGTAGTAGCTAGAGTAGTTGAATTATTAGTAGTAGCAGAAGTGGTAGTACTGCTAGTACTAATGGAGGTGGTTGTCGGTGTAGTAGTAGTCATAGTAGTAGTAGCTGTTGTAGTGGTGGTGGTGGTGGTGGTGGTACTAGTAGTAGCAATAGCAATAGTACTAGCAGTAGCAGTAGTAGTAGTACAAGTAGTAGTTGTAGCAGTTGTTGCTATTATTGTAGTAGGAGCAGGGTAGTAGTTGAAGTAGTAGGAGTAGTAGTAATAGCAGTAGTAGTAGTTGTAGGAGTAATAGTGGTAGTTGTTGTAGTAGTAATAGTTGTGTAGTAGTTGTAGTAGTTGTAGTAGTAGTAGTAGTAGTAGGGGTGTAGTAGTAGTAGTAGTAGTAGGGGTGGTAGTAGTAGTGGTGGTAGTAGTAGTGGTAGTAGTAGTAGTAGTCGTAGTAGTAGTTGGAGTGTTACGAGTAGCAGTTGTAGTCCGCGTAGTAGTAGCAGTAAGGGTCATAGTATAGCAATACTCATATTAGTAGTAGTAGCAGCAATAGCAGTAGTAGTAGAAATAGTAGTAGTAGTAGTGGTGGTGGTGGGACCAATAGTAATAGTAGTAGTAGTAGTAGTAGTAGTAGTAGTAGTAGTAGTAGTAGTAGTACTAGTTGTAGTAAAGTTGTAGTACGACTAGCAGCAACAGTAGTCGTATTTGTTGTTGTAGCAGTAGTAGTAGCCATAGTGTTAGCTATAGCTGGAGTAGTTGTATCAGTAATAGTAGGAGCCATGGTAGTAGTTGTGCTAGAAGTAGTCGTAGCAACAGTCGTAGTACTACGAGAATTTGTGGTAGTTGTTATTATGGGATATGTAGTAGTAGTAGTAGTAGTAGTAATAGTAGTAGTAGTAGTAGTAGTAGTAGTAGTAGTAGTAGTAGTAGACATAATTGTAGTATTAGAAGGAGTAGGAGTAGTATTAGAAGCAACAGTAGTAATAACAGAAGCAATAGAAGTAGTAGTAGTAGTTATTATTGCAGTAGGAGGAGAAGTAGTAGTTGTAGTACAACTAGTAATTATAGTTGCTGTAGTAGTAGTGGTAGTAGTTACAGTAGTAGTAGTAGTAGTTATAGTAGTAGTAGTAGTAGCAGTTGTGGTTGTAGTAGTAGTTATAGTAGGAGTAGTAGCAGGAGTAGTAGTAGTAGAAGTAGTAGTAGAAGCAGCTGTAGTAGTAGTAGCAGTATTGGTGGTCGTACCAGTAGTAGTAGCAGTAATAGTTGTTGTAGGAGTAGTAGTAGTGGAAGTAGTAGTAGATGCAGCAGCAGTAGTCGTAGTAGCAGTAGTAGTGGTGGTGGTAGTAGTAGGACTGGTAGTAGTGGTAATAGTTGTAAGAGGAGTAGTAGTTGGAGTGTTAGGTGCAGCAATTGTAGTAGAAGGAGTAGTAGTAGTAGGGGTCTTAGTATAGCAATAGTAGTATTAGTAGTAGTAGCTATAGTAGTAGTAGTAGTAGAAATAGTAGTAGTAGGACCAGTTGTAGTAGCAGTCGTAGTACTAGTTGTCGTAGAGTTGCAGTAGGAGTGGCAGCAATAGTAGTCGTAGTTGTTGTAGTAGTAGTAGTGGCTGGAGTATTAGTTGTAGCTGGAGTAGTAGTAGCAGTAGTGGTAGTAGCAATAGTAGTAGTTGTACCAGAAGTAGTCATAGCAAGAGTCGTAGCAGTACGAGAAGTAATACTAGTTGTTATTGTAGGAAAAGTAGTAGTAGTAGTCGTAGCAGTAGAAGTAATTTTAGTAGTAGTAGTAGTAGTGGTGGTAGTAGTAGTAGTAGGAGTAGTAATAGCAGAAGGAGTAGGAGTAGTACTAGTAGCAACAGTAGTAGTAAGAGAAGTAATAGTAGTAGGAGTAGCAGTTGTCCTAGTAGTCGTTGTTAATGTAGTAGGAGTAGAAGTATTAGTAGTTGTAGTGCTAGTAGTTGTAGTTGTAGTAGTAGTTGTTGTAGTTATAATAGTAGTAGTAGCATTTATAGTAGTAGTAGTAGTAGTAGTAGCAGTAGTGGTAGTGGTAGTAGTTATAGTAGTAGAAGTAGCAAGAGTAGTAGTTGTAGAAGTAGCAGCAGCAGCAGCTATAGTAGTAGTAGTAGTATTTGTGGAAGTACTAGTACCAGTAGCAGTAATAGTTGTTGTAGGAGTAGTAGTAGTGGAAGTAGTAGTAGATGAAGTAGTTGTAGAAGTAGTAGTGGTAGTAGTACTAGTAACAATAGTAGTAGCGGTAGTAGAAGTAGTAGTAGTAGTACTAGTAGTCATATTAGTAGGAACAATAGTAGTAGAAATGATAGTTGTAGTAGTACTAGTAGAAGTCATAGTAGAAGTAGTAGAAATAATAGTCGTAGTAGTAGTAGAAGTAGTAATAGTAGTAGCAGTAGTAGCTTTAGTAGTAGTAGTAGTAGTAGTAGTGGTAGTAATAGTAGTAGTAGTAGTAGTATTAGTAGTTGTAGTAGCAGTATTAGTTGCTGTAGCAATAATTGTTGTAGCTATAGTTGTAGTAGTAGAAGTAGTAGTAGAACTAGTAGCCATAGCAGTAGTAGGAGCAATAGTTATAGTTGCAGTAGCAGTAGCAGTATTAGCAGCAGCAACTATAGTAGTAGTAGTAGTATTTGTGGTAGTACTTGTAGCAGTAGCAGTAATAGTTGTTGTAGGAGTAGTAGTAGTACTTGTAGCAATAATTGTTGTAGCTGTAGTTGTAGCTGTAGAAGTAGTAGTAGAACTAGTAGCCATAGCAGTAGTAGGAGCAATAGTTGTAGTTGCTGTAGCAGTAGCAGTAATTTTAGTAGTAGTAGTAGTAGTAGTTGTTGTTGTTGTTGTTGTTGTAGCAGACGAATCCATAGTAGAATTAGTAGTTGTTGTTGTAGTGGTAGTAGTAGTAGTAATTATAGTAGTAGTAGTAGTAGTAGTAGTAGCAATCATCATTGTGGTAGCAGTAGCATTACTAGTAGCAATCATCGTTGTGGTAGCAGTACCAGGAGTACTAGCAGTAGTAGTAGCAGTAGTTGTAGTTGTTGTAGCGGCAGTAGTAATAGTAGTAGTTGTAGTAGTAGTACTAGTAGTGAGAAAAGTAATAGAAGCAGCAATAGGGATAGTAGTAGGAGTAGGAGTTGGAATAGGAGTGGTAGTAGTAGTACTAGTATAGTAGTAGTAGTAGTAACTATAGTAGTAGTAGAAGTAATAGTAGAAGTAGTAGTAGGAGTAGGAGTAGTAGTAGTAGTAGTAGATGTAGTAGTAGGAGTAGTAGTATTAGCAGTAGTAGTAGTAGTAGTAGTAGTTCTTGTTGTTGTAGTGGTCATAGTAGTAGAAGTAGTAGTGGTAGCCGTTGTAGTACTAGTAGCAGAAGTAGTAGTCATAGTAGTAGTCATAGTAGTAGTAGTAGTAGTCATAGTAGTAGTAGTCGTTGTTGTTGTATTAGCATAAGTAATAGTAGTAGTTGTCAGAGTAGTCATACTAGTTGTACTAGTTGTTGTAGTAGTGTACTTGTTGTAGCAGTATTAGTATTAGTAGAGGCATTAGTAGTAATAGTAGCAGTAGTAGAAGAAATAGTAGTAGCAGTAGTTGTAGCAGTAGTCACAGAAGCAGTTGTAGTAGAAGTAATAGTAGTAGTATTAGTACTAGTAGTTGTGGTAGCAATTCTAGTAGTAGTAGTCGTGGTGGTAGTAGTAATAGTAGTAGTCGTAGTAGTAGTAGTAGTTGTATTAGTAGTGATCCTAATAGTAGTAGTAGTTGTTGGGGTAGTAGGAATATTAGTAGTGGTTGTGGTACGAGTTGTAGTATTAGTAGTTGGAGTAGGAGTAGGAGTAGAAGTACGAATAGTAGAACAAGTAGTATTAGTAGCAATAGTACTAGCAGTGGTACTTGCAGTAGCAGCAAGAGCAGTAGCAGTTGTAGTAGTAGTAGTCGTAGTATTAGCAGTAGCAGTAGGTGTTGTAGTACTAGTTGTACTAGTATTAGTAGTATTAGTAGTTGCAATAGTAGTACTAGTAGTAGCAGTTGTAGCAACAGTAGCAGAGGTACATGTAGTAGCAGTAGTAGAAGTAGTAGTAGTAGCAGTAATAGTAGTAGCAATCGGAGTAGTAATACTTGTTGTAGTAGTAGTAATAGTCGCAGTAGCAGCAGCAACAACAGCTATAGTTGTAGTAGCAATAGCAGTAGTAGCAATAGCAAGAGTAGTAGTGGTAGTAGTACTACCAGTAGTAGTGGTCATAGTCATAGAAGTAGAATTAGTAGTAGTAGTAGTAGTAGTAGTGGCAATAGTGGGAGTAGTAGTAGGAATACATGTAGGAGAAGGAATACAAGTAAGAGTAGTTATACGAGTAGCAGTAGTAGTAGGAGTAGTAGGAGTAGTAGTAGTGGTACTAGTAGTCATAGTAGTAGTAGTAGGAGTAGTAGTAGTAGTAATAATCGTAGTAATATTAGTATAAGTAGAAGTAGTAGCAGTAGTAGTAGTGGGAGTATTACTCATAGTAGTAGCAACAGTAGTAGCAGCAGTAGAAGTAGAGTAGTAGTAGTACTACTAGTAGTAGTAGTAATAGTCGTAGTAGTTGTAATAGTCAAAGTAGTAGATGGAGTAGCAGTTGTAGTAGTAGTAATTGTAAAAGTAGTAGCTGGAGTAGCAGTTGTAGTAGTAGAACTAGTTGCAGCAGTAGTAGTAGCAGTAGTAGTCATAGTAGTAGTAGTATTAGTAGCAGTAGTAGTCGTAGTACTAGTTGTAGCAATCGTAGTTGCAGTAGTAGCAGTAGTAGCAGTAGTAACAATTGTAGCAGTAGTAGAAGAAGTATAAGTAGTAGTAGTACTCGCAGCAGTAGTAGCACCAGGAGTAGTAGTTGTAGTAGTAGTAGAAGTAGCAGTAGTAGTAGTAGTAGTAGTTGTTGTTGTTGTTGTTGTAGTGGTAGCAATAGTAGCAATAACACTAGTGGTAGTAGTAATAATAGTAGTAGTACTATTAATAATAGTAGTATTTGTAGTAGGTGTATTAGGAGTAGCAGCAGTAGTGGTCGTGGTAGCAGTAGAAGGAGTAGTAGTAGCCGTAGCAACAGAAGGGTAACGGCAGTTGTAGTAGCCTCAATTGTAGTACCTGTAGTAGTATTAGTAGTAGTAGTAGCAATAGTAGTTATTATTTGAGAAGTGGTTGTAGTGATTGCAGTAGTAGCAGTAGTAGTAGTAGTAATAGTAGAAGTAGTAGCAGTTGTAGCAATAGTTCCAGTAGCAGAAGTAGTAGTAGTAGTAGTACTAGTAGCAATAGTAGTAGTTGTAGTAATAGCAGCAGCAGAAGTAGTATTATTTGTAATAGTAGTAGCAGTAGTAGTAGTAGTAGTTGGAGAAGTCGTAGTATTAGTAGTACCTACGGTAGCAACAACATTAGTAGCTGTACTAATAGTAGTAGTAGTAAGAGTAGCAGAAGAAGTAGCAGTAATAAGAGTGGTATTAGTAATAATAGTAGATTTAGGAGTAGTCATAATAGTAATTGGTGCAGTGGCACTAGTAATTGTAGTAGCAGTAGTAGCATCAGCAGCAGCAGTAGTAGTAGCAGTAGCTGCAGTAGTAGTTGTAAGAGCAACAACAACAATAGTCGCAGTAGTAGTTGTAGTAGTCTCAGCAACTATTGTTGTAGTAGCACTGGTGGAAGCAACAATAGTAGCAGTGTTGTAGTAGTGGTAGTAGTCATTGTAATAGTAGTAGTAGTAGTAGTAGTGGTGGTCGCAATAATAGTGGCAGTAGTACTAGTTGTTGTGGCTGTAGTTGCAGTAGTAGTATAAGTAGTAGTAGTAGTGGTAGCTGTAGCTGTAGTAGTAGCAATAGTAGCAGTCGTAGTAGTGGTAGCATTAGCAGTAGTAGCAGTAGCAGTCGGGGTAGTTTTAGTAGCAGAGTCAATAGTAGTAATAGTAGCGGTAGTTTTAATAGTAATACTAGTAGTAATCGCAGCAGTAGCAGTCGTAGCAGTGGTAGCGTTGGTAGTACAAGTTGCAGTAGTAGTAGTAGTTGTAGTTGTTGTAGTAGTAGCATTCATAGTAGAAATAGTAGTAGTAATAGTAGCAGTAGTAGTAGCAGAAGTAATTGTAGTAGGAAACGAAGTAGTAGTAGCAATAGCAGAACTAGTAGCAGCAGCTGTGGTAGTAGTAGTATTAGTAGTAGTTGTAGCAGTAGTATAAGTAGTAGCAGCACTAGTAGTAGTAGGAGTTGTAGCGGCAGTAGAAGCATCAGCAGTATGAGTAGAAGTAGTAGGGGTTAAAGTAGTAGTAGTAGTAGCAGCCGTAGTAGTAGTATTAGCAGTAGTAGTAGCAATACTAGCAGTAGTAGTAGCAGTTGTAATAGTAGTAGTAGCAGTTGCAATAGATGCAACAGTAGTAGTAGTAGGGATAGCTATAGCTATAATTGTAGTAGCAGTAGAAGTAATAGTAGTAGTAGTAGTAGATGAGGTTGTAGTTGTAGCAGTAGTATTAGGAATAGTAGAAACAACAGTAGTAGTAGTTGTAGCAACAGCTGCAGCAGTAGTAGGAGTAAAAGTAATAGTAGTAGAAGCAGCAACAGTGGTAGTAGCAATAGTAGTAGTAAGATTGGTAGTAGGAGTGGTAGTAGTAGTAGTGGCAGTAGCAACAGAAGTAGTGATAGTAGTAGTAGTAGTAGTAGTAGTACTAGTAGTAATAGTAGTAGTAGTTGCAGCAGTAGCAGTTGCAGCAACATTAGTGGTAAAAGTAGCAGTAGTAGTCGCAGAAGTACTAGTAGTAGTCGTGGTTCTAGTAACAGCAGCATTAGTAGTAGTTGTAGTAGAAGTAGTAGTAGTAGTAGAGGTAGAAGTAGTAGAAGTAGTGGTAGTAGAACTAGCGGTAGTAGTAGTATTTGCAGTAGTAGCCGCAGTACAATTTGTTGTAAGAGCAACAGCAACAAGAATAGCAGTAGTAGTACCAGTAGTCGAAGCAACTGTAGTTTTAGTAGCACAGGTAGTAGTGGCAACAAAAGCAGAGGTCGTAGTGTTGTAGTACTAGTAAAAGTTGCTGTAGTAGTAGTAGTAGCAGCAACAACAGTTGTTGTTGTAGTTATAGCTGTAGTAGTAGTAGCAATAGTAGCAGTCGTTGTAGTGGTAGCAATAGAAGCAGTAGTGGAAGTAGTAGCAGTAGTAGTTGTTGTAGTAGCAGAATCAATAGTAGCAGTAGTAGTGATAGATGTAGTAGTTGCTGTAGTAGTAATGATAGTGGTTGTAGTAGTGGTAGCATTAGTTGTAGTAATAGTAGTCGTAGCTGTAGTCGTTGTAGCAGTGGCATTAGTTGTTGTAATAGTAGTAGTAGTAGTAGCAGCAGTACTAGCAGTAGAAGTAATTATAGTAGGGAACAAAATAGTAGTGCTCACAATAGTAGAAGTTGTAGAAGCAGTAGTAAAAGTATTAGTACTTATTGTTGTTGTTGTTGTTGTAGTAGTAGCAGTAGTAGCCGCAAATGTACGAGTTGAAGTAGTATTAGTAGTAGTAGTATTAGCAATAGTAGCAACAGTTGTAGCAGTAGTAGTGGGAGAGTAGCAGTAGCAGTAGTTGTAGTAGTAGCAACAGTAGTAGAAGTAGTAGTGATAGCTATAGCAGTAGTAGTAGCAGTCATAGTAGTAGTAATTCTATTAGCAATAGTAGCAACAACAATAGTAGTAGTATGAGTAGAAGCAGGTGTAGTAGTAGTAGTAGCAGCAACAACAGCTGTAGTTGTAGTAGTAGAAGTAGTAGTAGTAGTAGCAATAGTAGTTGTAGTAAGATAAGTTGCAGGAGTAGTAGTAGTTGTAGTAGTAGTAGCAGCAGCAGTAGTAGCAACAGTAGTAGAAGCAGCAGCAGTTGTTGTAGCAGCATTAGTGGTAGAAGTAGCAGTAGTAGCAGCAGCAGAAGTACTACTAGTAGTAGTTGTTGTAGCAACAACATTAGTAGCAGTTGTAGTAGTGAAAGTAGTAGAGGTAGTAGTAGTAGTAGTAGTAGGAGTAGTAGTAGTAGCAATAGGAGTAGTTGTAGCAAGAGTAGTAGTAGCTGCAGTCGTAGTTGTCGGAGAAGAGTAGTAGTAAAAGTAGCAGTAGTATTAGTGGGCCTAGCAGCAGCAGCAGCAACAGCAGTAGTACTAGTACTAGTGGTAGTAATAATAGTAGTAGTATTAATAGTAGTAGTAGTAGTAGGAATAGCAAGAAGAGTAGCAGTAGTAGTGGGAGTTGTAATAATAGTAGTAGTATTAGTAGTAACAGTAGTCGTAATAGTAGTAGGAGTAGTGGTAGGAGTAGCAGTACAAGTATTAGTAGTATCAGTAGTAGTAGTGTAGTAATAGGAGTAGGATTCGTAGTAGAAGTAGTAGTAGTTGTTGTTGTGATAGTAGTAATTGCCGTAGTAGTGGTAGTAGTAATAGTAGTAGTATTAGTAGTAAAGCAGTAGTAGTAGCATTAGGTAGTTGTTTTGTTGTTGTAGTAAGGAGGAGGAGTAGTAGTAGGAGTGGTAGGAGAAGTAGCAGTAACAAATAGTAGTAGTAAACATAGTAATGAAGTAGAAATAGTAGGAGTAGTAAGTACCGTAAAACAACAGTAGTCGAGTAATATTTTGTAGTTGTAGTAGGAGTAGTAAGAAGAAGTAGCAGTAGAAGTTGTAGATTAGTAGCAAGAATAGTATATTAGTAGTAGTAGGAGGAGGAGGAGGGAGGAGGAAGGAGGAGGAGAGTAGTGTAGTTGTTGTTATTGTTGTTGTTGTAGTAGTAGTAGTAGTAGTTGTAGTAGTACTAGAAGTAGTAGTTGCAGCAGCAACCATAGTAGTAGTTGTTGTTGTAGTAGTTGTACTCATAGTAGTAATAGTAGTAGTGGTCATAGCAGCGGCTATAGTAGTAGTAGTAAGAGCCGAAATAGCAGCAGTAGCAATAGTAGCAGCAGTAATCGCAGCAACTATAGTTGGAGTAGCACTTGTAGTTTCGGCAATCGCAACCAAAGTAGTAGTGCTATCATAGTAGTACAAGGAGTAGTAGTAGCAGCAACAACAACAACAGTAATAGTAGTTGTAGTAACAGAATCAACAGTAATAGTAGTAATAGTAGTAGTAGTAGTAGTAATTATAGTAGTTGTTGTAGTAGTAGTAGAAGTGGTTGTTGTTGTTGTAGTAACAACAGTAATAGTAGTAATAGTAGTAGTAGAAGTAGCGGTACTAGCAGCAGAAGTACTAGTAGCAGCATTAGTAGTAGTGGTGTTAGTAGTAGTAGTACTAGTTGGACTAGTAGTAGTAGTAGTAGTAATAGTAGCAGTACTTGCAGAAGTAGTGACAATAGTAGTAATAGTAGTAGTAGTAGTAGCAGCAGCAACAACAGTAGTTGTGGCAGTAGTAGTAGTACGAGTAGTTATAGCAGTTATAGCAGCAACAGCAGTTTGAGTAGAACTAGTAGTAGTTAATGTTGTAGTAGTAGCAGTACTATTTGCGGTACTAGGATTAGCAGTAGTATTAGTAGTAATTGTAGCAGCAGCGGTAGCGATAGTTGTAAGAGCAGCAACAACCGAAGTATTAGTAGCAGTAGTTGCAACAACTGTTGTTATAGTTGCACTAGTGGTAGCGGCAACAACAGCAGAAGTAGTAGTGTTGTTGTGGTAGTAGTAGTTGCTGCAGTAGTAGTAATAGTGACAGTAGTTGCTGCAGTATTAGTAGTAGTAGTAGTTGTCGTTTCAAAATCAATAGTGGCAGTAGTAGTAATAATAACTGTAGTAATAGTAGAAGCAGTTGTAGCAGTCATAGTATTGGTAATAGTAGTAGTAGAAGAAGAAGTAGCAGTAGCAGTAGTTGTAATCATTTTAGCAGCAGTAGTAGTAATAATAGTAGTAGTAGTAGCAATAATATTAGCAAAAGTAGCAGTAGCAGTAGCTGTAGTAGCCATAGCAGTAGTAGTAGTGGTAATAGTAGTAGTAGTAGTAGTTGGATTAGTAGTAGTTGTGGTAGTTGTAGTAGCAGCGGTAGTAGATTTAGTTGCAGTAGTAGTAGCAACATCAGTATGAGTAGGGGCAGTGGTAGTTAAAATTGAAGTAATAATACAAGTATTATCAGAAGTAGAATTAGCAGAAGTAGTAGAAGTAGTAGTAGCAGTAGTAACTGTAGAACTAGAAGCAGTAGCAGTAGTAGCGGTAGTAGCAGTAGTTGCAGCGGTAATAGCGATAGCTATAGTTGTAGTTGTAGCTGTAGTAGTAGCAGTAGTAGCAGTTGTAGTATTAGTAGTAGTTGTAAGAGTAGTAGCAGCAATAGTAATAGTAGAGGTTGTTGTCGTAGTACTAGTAGTAGTAGCAATAAGAGTAGTTATAGCAGCAGTAGTAGTAGCAACAGTTATAATAGTCGAAGAAGGAGCAGTAGTTGTTATTGTGGGAAATGTTGTAGTAGTTGTTGTTGTTGTTGTTGAAGTAGTAACAATAGTAGTAGCAGCAGCAGTAATAGTAGTCGTAATAGTAGTAGTAGGAGTAGTAGCAGTAGTAGCAGAAGTGGTAGTATTAGTCGTAGTAGTACTCATAGTCATTGTATCTATAGTATTAGTAGCTATAGCATCAGTGGTAGTAGTAGCAGAAGCAGTAGTACTAATAGTAGTAGTAGTGGAAGTAATAGCAATACCAACAATACTAATAGCAGCAGCAGCGGTAGTAGTAGGTATAAAAGCAATAGGAGTATAGATGCAGTAGTAGTAGAAACAAAAGTAGAAATAGTAGGAGAAGTAGTAGCAGTAGTAGCAACAGTAGCAGTAGCAGCAGCAGTAGTAGTAGTTGTATTATTAGTAGCAATAGTAGTAGTAGTCGTAGTAGTAGTAGTGGTTGTTGTTGTTGTTGTTATTGTAGTAATACAATTAGCAAAATTTGTGGTAGGAATACTAGTTGTAGTAGCAGTAATAGCAGTAATTGTAGTAGTAGCTGTCGTAGTAGTAGTAGTCGCAGGAGCAGTAGTAGCAGCATTCATAGGAGTAGTAGTAGGAGGAACAGCAACAATAGTAGTAGTAGTAGTAATATTAGTAGAAGTTGTAGTAGGAATAGTAGTACTAGGAGTTGGGAGTAGAGATAGTAGTAATAGTGCGACTGCTACTGCTACCACAACTACTAATATTGCTACTTCTACTACTGTCACATCTATTATTGCTACTACTGCTACGACAACAACAACTACAACTACTGGCACTCTATAACCTATACTCTACCAACCACTACTAATACTACTACTAATAGGATAACTGCTACAACTACTGCTGCCCCTACTCCAACTCCTATTCCTACTACTATTCCTACAACAACTTTTGCTAATACTACTACTACTCCTGCTGCTGCAGGTACTACTACTGTTTTAACTAATTCTACAACTACTACTCCCATTCCTGCAACTTCTACTACTACTACTACTACAACTTCTACTACAACTACAAATATTCCTCGTACTGCTACTGCTGCTACTACTACTACTACAACTACAACTTCGAATACTACTACTAATAGGATAACTGCTATAGCTACTGCTACCCCTACTCCAGCTCCTATTCCTACAACTATTCCTACAACAACTTCTGCTAATACTACTACTCTTGCTGCTGTAGGTACTACTACTATTTCAACTAATTCTACAACTACTACTCCTATTCCTACAACTAATACTACTACTGCTAAACTTCTACTACAACTACAAATATTCCTCGTACTGCTACTGCTACTACTACTACTACTACTACAACTTCGAATACTAATACAACTACTACACCTACTAGTACTCTAACTACTACTACTGCTACTACTACAACTACAACTTTGAATACTACTACACCTAATAGAACTCTACAATGATCACTGCTACTACTACTACTACAACTTCAAATACTACTACAACTACTACACCTACTAGTACTCTAACTACTACTATTGCTACTGCTTCTACAACTACAACTCCTTCCCCTACTGCTACCGCTACTGCTACTATTATTACTATTACAACCACTACTGCTACTATTACTACAACAACTACTATTACTGTACTACTACTAATACCACAACTATTCCTACACCGACTCCTACTAGTATTACGACGATAGCTACTGCTGCTGCTACTGCAGCTCCTACTACTGCTACTACTACTACTATTTCTACTACTACTTCAACTACTACAACAACAACTACTACTACTATGACTACTACTGCTACCACTACTACTGCACCTACTACTGCAACTGATCCTACTACTACTATTGCTACCACCACTACTGTGACCACCACCACTACTACTACCCCTACTCCAACTCCAATTGCTACTCCTCCTACTACTGCTACTCCTACTCCTACGCCTATTACAACAACGACGACAACAACTACTACCACTATTACTACTAATATTACTACTATTACGACAACCACTAGTACTACAACTTCTACTCCTGCTACTCCTGCTACTCCTACTAGTACTCCCCCTACTATTGCTACTACTACTCCTACTCCTACTTCTGCTACTACTACTACTGCTACTACTACAACTACTAGTACTTATAACACTACTCTTACTCCAACTCCTACTCCTACTACTACTACAACAACTACTACTTCTATGACTACTCTTACTCCAACTCTTACTACTACTACTAAAACTAACAATAGTATTACTGCTATTACTGATGTTGCAACAATCACTACTCTACTACTACTACTACTATTATTACCCCTAATCCAGCTATTACTATTGATGCTGCAACTATCACTACTACTACTACTACTATTATTACCACTACTCTGCCTACGACTACTACTGCTACTACTACGCCTACTACTATTATTACCACTACTACGCCTACTACTACTACTACTACTACTACTACTACTACTACTACTACTATAACTGCAAATGCTACTGCTGCTACTTCTACTACTACAACAACCACTACTAGTACTACTACTGCTACTACACTACTAGTGCTACTTCTTCTACTTTTGCAACTACTACTCCTATTCCTACTCCAACTGCAACCGAAACTTCTATTCCTACTACTACTACTACTACCACTACTCAAACTACTACTACCCCTACAACTACTCTTATTCTGACTCCTACTATTACTACTATTATGGCCACTACTACACCTACTACTACTATTACCACTACAGCTGCTACCACTACCACTACTACTTCTGCTGCTGCTGCTACTTCTGCAACTACTATTGCTATTATTAACACTACTACTACTACTATTACTGTTACCATTACTACTACTAATGCAACAACTGTTACTATTACTAACACTACTACTACTACAACTACTATAAGTGCGACTGCTACTGCTACTACAACTTTTACTACTCCTACTCTAGTACTACTACAACTACTACTACTACTCTACTAGTGCAATTGCTACTACTTGTACTCCTGCTTCTACTACTATTACTATTAGTACTACTACATTCCTACTACCACTACTACTACTACTACTACTACTACTACTACTACTACTACTACTATTGCTACTACTACTACCACTACTACTACTACTACTACTACTACAACTCCTACTACTACCACTAATCCTAGTCCTACTAGTCCTACTACTACTCCTACTCCTATTGCAACTACTACTACTACTACTACCACCTCTACTTCTACTTCTATTCCAACTCCTACAACTACTATGATTGTTAACAATACTACAACTACATCGACTGCTACTACCACTACTACTACTCCTCCTATTACTACTACTACTATTGCTACTACTACTACTAATCCTATTATTATGACCACTACTACTACAACTATTGCTACTTCAACAACTACTATTACTCCAATTACTACTATTGCTTCTACTACTACTACTACTACAATTACTAGTACCACTCATACTATTACTTCTACTTCTACTACTGTTGCTACAAATACTACTACTATGACAACAAATGCCACTACTACTACAGTAATAATAAATGCTACTACTACTACTACTGGTATTGCTAGTACCATAACATCCCCTACCACTATTATTGCTACTCCTACTACAACTACTATTACTATTGCTACTACTACCACTATAACAGCTGCGGCTACTACTGCTGCAGCTGCTACTACTATTATTACAACTGCTACTTCTACTACTGCTACCACCACCACCACTACTACTACAACAACAACTACTACTACTCCTGCTAACGCAATTAGAACGACAACTACCACTACAACTACTACTAGTACAACTGCTACTACTCCAACTAATGCTACGACTGCTATTGCAACTACTGCTACTCCTATTACTACTACTACAACTACTACTCTGATTACTACCACTACTAATGCAACTACTAGTACAACTACAACTACTACTGCTGCTACGACGACTACTTCAACTTCTACTACAACTGCTACTACTACTACTCCTACAACTGCTACTACTACTACTACAACTACTATTATTATTACTACTACTACTACAACTATTCCTGCTCCTAATCCTAATGCTACTACTTCTCATCCTACGACTACTCCTACTCCAACTCCCATTACAACTACAACTTCTACAACCACTACTACCCCTAATCCAACAACTACCACTCAGTTACTACTACTACTAAAACTACTAATACTACTACTCCTACTATTCGTACTACCACTTTTAGTACCACTACTCAACTACTACTCATTCTGCTACTAGTACTACTACTACTATTACTGCTATTACTACTACTACTCCTCCTCCTACTGCCATTGCTACTCCTACTACTAAGAATACTACGACTACTACTAAGCCTAACACTCCTACTACAACTGCTACTAGTATTTCTATTGATGTTACAACTATTCTAACTACTACTACAACTCGTACTACTACTACTAGTACTAACACTCCTACTACAACTACTCCTTCTGCTACTGCTTCTATTACTACTACTGCTGCTACTGTTCCTACTACAACTACAACAACAACTACTACTACCACTTCTACTACTCCACTTCTACTGTTGCAATGCTACTTCTACTACTATTGCTACAACCACTACTACTACAAAAACTACAACTACTACTCCTACTACTGCTACTCTACTAATACTACCACTAATATTACTACTACTCCTACTCCAACTCTAGCTGCTACTCTTGCTCCTACTACTTCTACGACTACAACAATAAGTACTGCAACTACTACAACTAATACAAATGCAACTAATATTACTACCACAACTACTACTACCACTACTTCTACTACTACAACTACAAGTCCTACTACAACTACTACTACCACTACTACCACAACTGTTGTTGCTGCTGCTGCCACTGCAGCTGCTGTTACTACTACTGCAACTACTTCTACACTACTCCTACTCCTACTACTACACCTGCTACTGCTACTACCCCTCCTTCTATTGCTACTACTACTACCACTACTACTACTACAACAACAATAACAACTACTACTATTTGTGCAACTATTTCTACTCAAACTCCTACTACTACTACTACTACTACTACCACCAATACTACTGCTACTTTGTCTGCTACTAATATTGCTACAACTCCTCCTATTACTACTACTACGACTATCGCTACTACTACTACTATTACTCCTCCTACTACTACCACTCATACTATTACTTCTTGTGCTACTACTACTACTACTACTAGTACTAGTACTACTACTACTACTCCTGTGACTACACTTGTTGCTACTCCAACTGCTGCTGCTGTTGTCGTGGCTGCTGCTTCTACTATTGTTGTTGCTGTGGCAAAAGCAGTAGTAGCAGGAGTAGTAGTAGGAGTAGCAACTAGAGTAGTAGTAGTACTACTACTAATATTAGAAGTAGCACAAGAACTAATTATATGAGTGGTAATAGTAATTGTAGTAGTAGTAGTACTATTGTTGTGGCTACTGTAGCTACATCTACTGCTGCTGCTGCTACTGCTGCTGCTATTGCTTCTACTACTACTATTTCTACTACTACTACTACTCTTACTACAACTACTACTAATTCAACTACTTCTACTACTACTACTACAACAATAACTACTGCACCTACTACTACGACTACAACAACTACTGCTCCTACAGCTACTACTACCAATACTACTACAAGTGCTACTATTACCACCACCACTACTACTAATACTCCTACTGCAACTACTACTACTACAACTAATATAACTACTACAAGTATTGCTATCACTCCTACTACAACAATTACTACTACAACTACTACAACAATAACAACAACCACTACTGCTACTACTACTGCTACTGCTACCACTACGACTGAAACTACTCATACTACTACTACAACAACAACAACTACTATCGCTAACATCACTACTACTCTAACTCCAACTGCTACTTAGACTCCCACTATTGCTAGTAGTACCACTACTCCAACTAACTACTGCCCCTACTACTACTCCTAAACCAACTCCCAATTCTACAACAACTACTGCCACTGCAACCCGTACTACAACTACTACTACCGCTGCTGGTGCTACAACAACAACAACTACTACTACCACCACCACTACTGCTACTATTGTTGTTGATGCTACAACAACAGTAACTACTACTTCTACTACTCCCCGTACTACCACAAAAACTACTACTGCTACTGCTACTACTGATATTTCTACTTCTACTACTACTACTACAACTACTGCTACTACTACCGCCACAATTACTTCTACTACTACTGTTACTTCACTTATACTACAACTACTACTACTATAAATTCCACTGCTTCTCCTATAATTACTACTATTACCACAAACAATACTACTACTGCTACTACTACAAATACTAAAACTTCTCTTACTACTACCACTACTACCCCCGCTACTGCTACTACTACTACTATTACCACTGCTACTACTTCAACTACTACTACTACTACTACTACTACTACTACTTCAACTACTACTACTGCTAGGACCACTACTACAACTCTGACTTCTACTTCTACTACTCCTACTGCTACTACTACTACAACTACTACATCTACTACAACTACTGTTGCTACTACTCCTACTACTTCCCCTACGGCTACTACTACTACATCTGCTACTACTGAAAGTACTACTTCTACTACTACCTCTACTACTACTGCTATAGCTACTGTAACTATGCTACTACAACAACTACTACTACTACTACATCTACACCAACTCCTACTCCTACAACTACATCTACACCAACTCCTACTCCTACTACAACAACAAGTACTAGTACTTTGACTACAATAACAACTACTACCACGATTACTACCACCACCACCACCACCACCACAACAACAATAACTACTACTATAAGTACTACTACTGTAACTACTGCTACTACTACTACTACTCATACTACTATACCACTACTACTACTATAACTACTACTAGTACTACTACCAGTATGATTACTACTACAACTACTGCTGCTGCTGCTGTTGCTACTACTACTAGCACCACTACTATTACTGCTACTACTACTGCTACTACTACTAGAACAACTACTACTCCTACTACTATTCTTACTACTACAACTAGTATTACTACAGCTAATACTACTACTACTACTACTACTACTAATTCTAGTATTACTCCTACCACTACTCCAATTACTACTACTACTACATCCACTACTGCCACTACAACAACTACCACTACTAAAACAACAACTATTACTCCTAGTACTACTCTTACTACTACTACTACTGCAACTAGCACTACTACTACTACTACTACTACTACAACAACAACAACAACTACTTCTACCTGTATTCCAACTACTTCTACTTTGGCTACTACTATTACCGCTACTACTACTGTTACTCCTACTACTGCTACAACCACTGCGACTAGTATTACTACTACTTCTACTATTACTACAAGCACTGTTACAACTACTACAACTACTATTACTACTACTACTACTACTATTATTAGTACTACTACTACTACTACTACTCCGACTACTACTACTCCTCCTCCTCCTCCTCCTCCTCCTACTACTGCTACAACTACTCCTACTAATACAACTACTACTCTTTCTACTACTACTGCTACTACTACCGCTCCAACTACTATTACTTCTACTACTCCTACTCGTACTACTACTACTACTTCAACTACTACTCCTATTACTAAAACTAATACTACTACTACTACAATTACTACTACAACTACTACCACAGTTACTACTACAGCTGGAACTACTACTACAACTACTACTACTACTAGTCCTCTTTCTATTGCTGCTGCTACGGCTACCACTACTACTGCTCTTCCTCCTCCTCCTCCTCCTCCTCCTCCTACAACAACAACTACTACTACTCCAACTCCTACTAATTCCATAACTCCTATTAGTACTACTTGTACTACTACTGCTGCTGCTGTTGCTGTCGCTTCTACTGCTGTTGCGACTACATCTGCTAATATTACTACTACTACTACTAGTACTTCTACAACAATAGCTATTCCAACTGCTGCTGGTATAGTTGTGATTTCTGCAACTACTATAATTGCTACAGCTACAACTACAACTGCTACTTTTACTACTACTACTAATTCTAATACTAGTATTACTATTGTTACTACTGCAACTAATACAACTAGTACAGCTGCTTCTTCAACTACAGCAACTGCTACTGTGCTACTACTATTTCTATTGGGACTACAATTACTACTTCTAATACTACAACAACTACTCCTATTGATACTACTGCTGCCGCTACTACCGCTGCTTCTACTGTTGCTACTATTTCTACTACTACGACTACTACTACTTTTATTACTACTATTAGTACTACTAAAACTACTACTTTAACCAATTCACAAATTTCTACTACTACTAC
>RXID01011469.1:0-26770 GCA_005019695.1 Trichopus zeylanicus subsp. travancoricus
TACTTAGACTATTACTACTAGTACTACACTACCACTACTGTTACTATGACTACAACTACGACTACTACTACTACTACTACTTCTATTACTAATACTACTGCTACTACTGCTACTTCTTTTGCTACTGCTAGTACTACTTATTATAATACTACTATGGCTATAGCTAGTGCGACAGCTATAGCTACTGCCGCTACAACTACTACTTCTACAACAACTACTAATACTACTATAGCTACTGCTGCTACTCCTACTACTACTGCTACAACTACTACCACCACTACTACTACTATTACTCCTTGGCCTACTAGTACCACTACTAATACTCCTACTTCTACTGCTACTACTACTGCTACTACTACAAATCCTACTACAGCTACTACTACTGCTGCTATAACTACTACTACTTCTACTACTGCTGCTATTGCTACTATTGGAACAACTAGTATTACTACTACAACTACAACAACAATAACTACTACTACTACTACAACAACTACTACTTAACCTATTACTTCTACTACTATTACTACTGCTACTGCTACTGCTACAACTAATGTTATTGCTGCTAATACTATTACTACAACTACAACTACTAATAGAGCTACTATTGCTTCAACTGCTACTAATACTACTCTTTCTCTTGCTCCTGTTAGCACCACTACTACTACAGCTGCTACTGTGACTACGACTATTACGACTACTACTAATACTACTACTTCTCTTACCACTACTAGTACTAAAACTATCATTGCTGCAACTACTACTTCTACTACTACGACTAGTACTCCTACTTCTGCTATTGCAACTACTACTACTATTACTATTACTACTGCTGTGACAATAGCTACGCCTCCCAACACTTCTAGTACTACTATAACTGTTGCGACTGCTACTACAACTACAGCTATTACAAATGCTCATACTAGGACCACTTGTGGTACTTCGACTGCTATCACCACTACTACAACAACAACTACTGCTACTACTACTACTACTACTACTATGACAACTACAATTACAATGGTTACTACTAATACTACTTCTACTGCTGATTCTACTAGTACTAGTGCTGCAACTACTACTGCTACCACAATGACTACTACTACTACTACAACAACAACAACAACAACTACTACTACTTCTACTAAAGCAACAACTACTATTACTATTACTACTGTGGCTACTACTAACACAAATTACACAACAACAACCACTACTACTACTACAACTACTACTATTTCTACTACTGCTTCAGCTACTACTACTACTACTATAACTATTATGGCTACTACTACAACAACTACTACTACCACTACTACTACTAATACTACTACTACTATTACTACTACTCCTGCTACTACTACTACTACTACTATTATTTCTCATAATACTAGTGCTACTACTACCATAACTAATACTACAACTACTACTTATACTACAATTGCTACAACTGCTACTACTACTACTTCTACTTCTACTCTACATCTACGAGTACTACTTCTTCTACTACAACAACTACTGTTGCTTCTACTACTTCTGTACTACTACAGCTACAACTCCTATTGCTATTGCCACTACTACTGCCACCCCAACTACGACTACTGCTACTACTACTACTACTCCACCTCCTATTACTACTACTACTGCTACTACTAGTATAACTACAGCTACTATTATTGCTACTACATCAACTTCTGCTACCGCTACCTCTGCTACTGCTACAATAGCTACCACAACTACAACAGCTACAACTGCCACTATAGTTACTAATATTACTACTGCTGTAATTAATGCTACTACTACTACTACTACTACTATTACTTCTCCTACTACTACCACTTCTGCTACTAGTACAGCGACTACTGCCACTACTACTAATCGTACTACAACTACTAGTACTACTATTTCTACTATTACTACTTCTCCTACTGTTGCTACTACTACTACTACTGCTACTGGGGCTACTAGGGCTACTACTGCTACCATTACAATGACTGCTACTACTGCTACTTCTAGTACTACTACTACTACTACTACTGCAACTTCTATTGGCAATTCTACTGCTTCGTCTATAAAACTCCCACAGATACTGCCACTACAACAACTACTTCTGCAACAACTACAAATACAATTCCTACTACTGCTGCTACTACTACTCCCATTACTACTACTACTACTACTACTACTACTACTACTACAACAACGAATACTGCGCCTACACCTACTACTACTACCAAATACCACTACTACTACTACTACTACTAGTACTGCTACTGTTGCTACGGCTACAAATCTTACTACAGCCACTACTACAACTTCTACTACTACTACTATTACTACTATTGCAACAACTAGTACTACTACAACAACATTAACAACAACTAATACTTCTACTACTTAACCTGCTATTTCTAAGACTAAGCTACTGGTACTGCAACAACTACTACTACAACTACTACTAGAGCTACTTTTGCTACAATTGCTACTACAACAACTACTACTACTAGAACTACTGCTACTTCGGGTACTACTCCTACTACGACTCCTACTGCAACTATTACTTGTAGTACTACTACTCCTACTACTACTCCTACCCCAACTCCTACTATGACTATTACTACTTCTACTACTACTACCACTACTACTACCTCCTCTACTACTAATGTTGCTACTACTACTACCAATTCTACTACTACAACAACTACTCCTCTGCTACTATTAATACTACTACTCCTACTACTACTCCTTCTCCTGCAACTATTCGAACCACTACTCCTACTTCTACAACAACTACTACTACAACTACTACCACTACTACTACTACAATTGCAGGCACTATCAATACTACTATTGCTACTGCTACTACTACTACTGCTATTACTACTACTACTCCTGCTACTGCTCCTATTCCTTCCGCCACTACCACTACTACTGTTACCGCTACTATTACTTCTTCTACAACTAATAATACTACTACTATGACTACTACTTCTACTGCTACAGCTACAATGATTACTTCTCTTACAACTCCTACTACTACTTCTACTTCTACTACTACTGTTATGACTTCTACAACAACTACTATTGCTGCTGCTACTACTACTACTGCTACTAATACTACTACTACAATTACTACTCCTAATAGTGCTTCTACTGCTACTACTATCACAACTACTAGTTCCACAAATACTACACCTACCACTATTGCCAATAGTGCAACTGATACTACAACAACTATTACTGCTACTTTTTCTACTACTATTATTACTACTACTTTTGATACTAGTACTATTAGTCCTACTGCTGTTCCTACTCCTGCTACTCCTACTACTACTACTACAGCTGCTACTCGTACTCCAGCTACTATTATTGCATTGCTGCTACTGCTGTTGCTCATACTGCTAGTAATACTACTACTACGCCTACTAATACTTCTTCCACAGTAATAATAATGACAACTACTACTACTAGAAAAGTTGCTGCTTCTGTAGCTACTCCTACTCCTACTACTACTACTACTACTACTACTACAACTACTGTTACAACTATGACTACTCCATCTAATATTGGTACTCCAACTACTATAACTACTACTACCAACTACAACTACACCACCTACAACTACCGCTACTAAAACTACTGCTACTACTACTACTATAATAATTAATACAACTACAGCGACTACTACTTCTACTCCGACTACTAATATTACTAACTCAACTACTGCTACGGCGGCTACTGCTACCATTATTACTACTACTACTGTGACTACTACTCCTACTCCTACTCCCACTCTTGTTGCCACTCCTACCACTACTACAACAAAAACTGCTACCACTACTACTACTTGTACTCCTGCTACTACTACTGCTGCTACTGCTACTACTACTAGTACTAGTAGTAGTAGTAGTAGTAGTAGTAGTAGTAGTAGTAGTACTACTACTACTGCTGCTGCTGCTGCAACAACCACCACCACTTCTTCTACAACTACTACAACAACGACTACGTCCACTACAACTACTACTACGCTACAACTACTACAATTCCCACTATTACTTCTACTACTACTAATGCTGCTACTACTACTACAGCTACTACTATGGATACTACTACTATTACTAGAACTACAACAACTACTACTACTTCTACCACTCCTTCAACCATTACTTCTGCTTCTACTACTACTACTACAGGTACTACTACTACAACTACAACTACTATTACAACCACTACTTCTCCTACTACTGCTGCTACTACTACTACTACTACTACTACTACTAATACTACTAGAACAACTATTACACCTACTAGTACAGTTACAACAACTACTGCTACTACTACTAATACTACTACCTATACTACTACCAACTACTACAAGTCATACTCCAACTTCTACTAATACTACAGCTATTGCTTCAACAACTACTACTACAATTCATATTACTCCAACTCCTACTCCCACTACTTCTAAGAGTACTACTACTATTACTACTATAACTACAACTACTCTTGCTACTGCTGTGGCTACTACTACTACTCCTGCTGTTGCTGCTACTACCATGACTCCTACCACTCCTATGACTACTACTACTACCGCTACTATTGCTGCTGCTTCTATTACTACTATTACTATTACTACTGCTACAACATCTCCTCCAACTACTATTACTATCACTATAGCTACTATTGCAACTAATAATACTACTATTATAACTACTTCTACAAGTACTACTACTACTACTTCTACAACTGCCGCTACTTCTACAACTGTTATGACTGCTACTGCTACTACTGCTACTACTACTAAACCAATTGCTGCTCCAACAGCTACTACTACTACAACTACTGCGATATTGCTACGACGACTGTTACTACTACTGTGACTACAACCACTGCAACTACCACTACTACTATCACTACTACTTCAAGTACCACCGCCGCTACTTCTGCTACAACTACTAGTACTAGTACAACTGCTAATACTACAACTACTAGCTCTACAACTACTACTACTGTTGCTGGCAATACTACTACTACTACTATTACTACTACTACTCCTACTACTACTGCTACTACTACAACAACTATTCCTACTCCTACCACTAGTACTACTCCTACTACTTCTCCTACTACAACTCCTACTCCTACATCTACTACTCCTACTACTACTCCCACTACTACTCCTACTAGTACTACTACTACTGCTCCTACTACTGCTACTCCTACTAGTACTACTACTACATCTACTACTACTGCTACTGCTGCTACATCAACCACTGTCGCTACGACTACTACTATTGCTACTACTCGTACTACTACTACTACAACTACTACTATTACTGCTACTACTCCTACTACTCTAACTACGGCTCCTCCTACTACTACTACTACTTCTACTACTACTGCTACTACTACTATTACTATTGCTCCTACTACTGCTACTACCACTAGAACTAATACAACTACTCATACTGCTAATACTACTACTACTACTACTGCTGCTCCTCCTCCTCCTCCTCCAACGACTACTGCTACTACTACTTGTAGTACTACTACTATGAGTAGTAGTAGTAGTACTACTACTTCTCCTACTACGACTACCACTACTACTACTAATACTTCTACCACTATTGCTACAACTACTACAATTACCACTACAACAACACCAACTACTACTACTGCTACTCCTATTACTACTACTACTACTACCACTGTTGCTACAAAAATAACTATTACTACTAATATTGCAACTACTACTACAGCTACTGCTGCTACTACTATAGCTGATACTAGTACTACTACTACTACTACTCCTACTCCTATTAGTACTACAACTACGACTACGACTGCTCGTAGTACTACTAATACTACTACTATTACTACTTCTACTCCTACTCCTACTACTACTACTAATCTCACTACTACAACTCTTAGTACTAATACTACTCGAACGTATACTACTACTTCTCCTACTCCTACTATAACAACAACAACTACTATTAGTACTACTCCCACTTCTACTCCTACTACTACTCTGATTACTAGTGCTTCTACAACTATAATCACTACCACTACTACTGCTGCTACGACTACTACTGTTGTTGCTAGTGCAGCTACTACTACCACTACTCCTACAACTCCTACTACTATTACTACTACTTCTACTACTACTACTACTATTACTATAGCTGTAACCTTTGCTACAACTACTACTCCTATAGATACTACTACTAGTGCAACTAATACTACAACTACTGTAACTACTTCCACTACTACTACTTATGCTTCTACGGTAACTACTGCTAGTTCTACAAATGTTAATATTACTACTGCTACTACAGGTTTTGCTGCTACTAACACTACTACTAAACCAATTGCTGAGGCTACTGGTACTACTACTACAACTAGTGTTACTACTACAGCTACTACGATTGCAACTACTACTACTACTACTACTAATACATCTACAACCACTAGTACTGCTGCTAATACTTCAACTACTACAACTACTACTGCTACTATTATTACTAGTACTGCTTTTACTACTACTGCTTGTACTACTACTACTACTTGTGCTACAACTACTACTTGTGCTACAACTACTACTTGTGCTACAACCACTACTGCTTCTACTACAACTAGTACTAGTACTATTGCTAATACTGCTACTAGTAGTACATCTACTACGAGTATTACGGCTAATAATACTTCTACTACAACTACTAGTATGACTATAACTACTTCAACAATATCTATTCCAACTCCTACCACTACTTCTACTACTACTCTTACTACTACTATTGCTACTACTACTGCTACTAATACTACTACTACTACAACTCCCACTTCTACTGCTACTACTACTTCTACTACCATTACTGCTACTACAGCGGCTACTACTACTTAATCTACTACTGCTACTACTGAGGCTGCTTCTACTGCTACTACTACATCTGCTACTACTAGTTCGACTACTGCTGCTGCTACTACGGCTACCACTACAGCTAGTACTACAACTGTAATGGCAAATTCTAATACTACTACAACTACTTCTACTACTTCTAATACTGCTACTACTGCACCTACAACTGCTGCGGCTATAACTAAAACAACTACTTATGCTACTACTACTGCTGCAACAACTACTGCTACTTCTACTGCAACCACTACTCCAACTACTGCAACAACAACTACTACTACTATTTATGATCCCACTACTAGTGCTACTACCACTCGTATAACTACTACTACTACAAATACTACTACTCCGACTACTACTACTAATACCACTACTACTACTATAACTAATAATAATACTACTATTACTACTACTGCTGCTTCTGCTATAGTTACAACAACTACTACTCCTACTACTGCTACAACTATATCTACAACAACAACAACAACAACAACAACAACAACAACAACAACAACTACTACTACTACTACTACTACTACTACTACTACTCCAACAACTACTCACACTACTACTGCTACTGCTACTACAACAACAACTACTAGTATTTCTGTTTCTATTGCTGCTGCTACTACTGCTACTACTACAATAGCTACAGCTACTACTACTACTACAACAACAACAACTACTACAACAACTACTACTACTTCTACTACTTCTACTCCTACTATTAGTAGTACTACTATAGAAACTCTTACTACTAATCCTACTCCAACTTCTATTCCTAGAACTACTCCTACTACTACTACAACAACAACTACTATTACTACTACTATTCCTACTCCTACACCTACTACTACTCCTATGACTAATTTAACTACTGTTATTAACACAACTACTACTATTACTACTACTACTACATCTACTACTACTATTACTACTACAACTGCTACTACTACTACTACTACTACTACTACTATTACTACTACTACTACTACTACTATTACTACTACTACTGCTACCACCACCACCACCACTACGACTACTATGACTACTACACCTACTAGTATTACTACTACTACAACAACAACAACTACTACTACTATAACTACTACAACAACAACTACTACTACTGCAACTATTACTACAACTACTACTACAAATACTATTACTACTACTACGACTAGTACAACATCTACTAGTACTACAACAACAACAACTACTACTACTACTCCTACTACTACCACTTCTACTACTATTAATTCTACCATTGCTATTGCTACTCCTATTACTCCTAGTACAACTCCTACTAGTACTACTATTGCTACTACCACCACAACCACCACTACTACTACAGCTAGTACTCCTCGTCCTACTACTACTCCTAGTACCACTACTACTACTACTACTACTACTACTATTATTACATCTTCTACAACTACTAATACTATAACTACTACTCTTACTTTTGCTATTACACCTAATATCACAACTACTAAGAAAACTCCTACTAGTACTTCTACTATTACGACTACTATTACTACTACTACAACTACTACTTTTGCAACTACTACTACTACTACTACTACTACTACTAATACTACAACAATGCCTATCATTCCTAATACTACTACTGCTACTACTGCTACTGTTGCTGCTACTACTAACAATACAACGACTACCACCACTACTACTACAATTGCTACTGCTCCTATTGCTACAACTGCTACTACTACTACAACAACAGCTAATAGTACTGTTACTAATAATACTTCCGCTTCTGCTACTGCTACTATTATTACTGCAGCTACAACTACCACTGCTATAGCTACTGTTACTGTAGCTGCTAGTACTGCTACAACAACTGCGGCTACTAATACTACTACTACTACTACAACTACTTCTCCTATTACTACTACTGCTACTACTACTTCTACATCTATAACTACTACTACTACTTTCACTTCTACTACTCCTACAATTGCTACTACAACTACTACTGCTACTACAACAACAACTACTACTACAACAATAACAACAACAACAACAACAACAACTATTACTACTACTACTACTTCTAGTACTACTACTACTCCTACTAAAACTACGACTACTAATACTACTACTACTACTCCTATTCCAACTACTACTCCTACTACTATGTCTAATACTTCTACAACTACAACAACTATTATTGTTACATCTATTACAACTGTTGCTGCTACTTGTACTACTAGGAATACTACTACTACTAATAATAGTACTAGTCCAACTCCTACTACTACTACCACTACTACTACATCTAGTACGAATACTACTACTACAAGTCTTACTACTACACGTGCTCCAATTTCTACTCCTACTACTACTCCTAATCCTACTACAACTACTCCAACTACTACTATCACTACAACTACTAATATTACTACTACGGCTACTGCTACTACAACTTTTGTTGTTGTTGCTACTGCTACTACTGCTAGTACTGCAGCTACTACTGCTACTACTACCACTACTACTACCGCTACTATTGTTGATACTACTACTATACTATTACAACAACTGTTACTACTACTACTACTACTACGACAACAACAACAACAACAACAACTACTACTACTACTACTACTCCTCCTCCTCCTACTACTACTACTATTACAACTACAACTACTACTATTTCTCTTAATGTTGGCGCTACTACTGCTCCTACTACTATTGCTACAACTTGTACTATGGTTGCCACTACTACTACCACTGCTACTACTATTAGCACAACTACTTCTATTGCCACTACTACTACGACTAGTACTACTACTAAGACTACTACTACTACTATGATAAATACTACTATTGCAGTTGCTACTACAACTACAACTTCTTTTACAAGTACAACTGCTCCTACTCCAACTCCTACTACTATTACTACGAAAAATACTACGATTGCAACTGCTGCTACTACTAATACTACTAGAACCAATACTACTACTACAACAAAACTACTACTAATACTACTTCAACTTAAACAACAACAACTACTAGTACTACTACCCCAACTCTTGCTCCTACCACTACTACAACAACTCCTACTTCTACTACTACTACTAGCACTCCTACAACTACTCCGACTAGTACTACTACTACTACTCCTCCTCCTCCTCTTACTCTAACTCCTACTGCTACTTCTACACCTATGACTACTAATACTACTACTACTACTAACACTAGTTTTACAACTATATTGCTGCTACTGCTACTATTACTACTTCTGCTGCTCCTACTACTATTACTACTATTCCCCCTCTTCCTACTTCTAATACTACTACTTCTACTCCTATGACTACAACTATTACTCCTACTAGTACTACTACTACTACTATAACAACTCGTACTGCTACCACTCCTCCGACAAATACAACTACTACAACTACTACTGCTCCTACTACTATTGCTACAACTTCTACTACTGTTGCCACAACTACTGCCACTGCTACTACTATTAGCACTACTTCTATTGCCACTACTACTACAACAAATACTACTATTGCAGTTGCTACTACTACTGCTACTTCTTTTCTTAGTACAACTGCTCGTACTCCAACTCCTACTACTACTACTACTACTACTACTATGAAAAATACTACGATTGCAACTACTGCTACAACTAATACTACTAGAACAAATACTACTACTAATACTACTACTACTAATACTACTTCAACTTGAACAACAACAACTACTAGTACTACTGCCCCAACTCTTGCTCCTACCGCTACTACAACAACTCCTACTTCTACTACTGCTACTAATACTCCTACAACTACTCCTACTAGTACTACAGCTAGTACTACTACAACTACTACTACTACTACTACTACTACTACTACTACTACTACTACTCTTACTCTAACTCCTACTGCTACTTCTGCACCCATGACTACTAATACTACTACTACAACTAACACTAGTATTACAACTACAAGTAGTACTATTACAACCACTACTTCTACCACTACTACTATTAGTACTACTTCTACAACTACTACTGCTACTACCACAACAACTACTACAGCTATTACTACTACTACCGCAACTACCACAACTACTCCGACAACAACTACTACTAATACTACTACTACTACTAATGCTACTTCTACTACTTCAACTACAACTACAAGTAATACTACTACTACAACAATGACTATTAATACTACTACTATAGCTGCTACTACTACTACTACTCCTACTCCTCCTCCTCCTACTACTACTACTCCTACAACTGCTACTACTACTACTACAACTACTACTACAACTCGTATTGCGACTCCTACACCAAATCCTACTCCTATCGCTCCTTCGACAAGTACAACTACTACAACAACTACTACTACTACAAATGCTACTACTTCTGCTATTGCTACCACTACTATAGCTACTGCTGCTACTACTACTGCTACTACTATTACCACTACTACTCCTATTGCTACTATGACTACTACAACAACAACAGGAAATACTATTGCAGCTGCTACTACTTCTATTACTAGTATAACTTCTACTACTCCTACTCCAACTCCTACTGCTACTACTACTCCTACTACTACTACTACTACCACTACTCCAAATACTATTACTACAACTCCTACACTTACTTCTACTGATACAACTATAGCTAATACTACTACTACTACAACTACTACTACTAATACTACTACTTCAACAACAACAACTACTACTACTACTACTCCTCCTGCTTCTACCACTACGGCTACTACTACTGCTCCTACTACTACTACAACTACTCCTACTCCTACTCCTAGTCATCCTACTGTTTGTACTAGTACTATTGCTACTCCGACTCCAAATCCTACAGCTACTTCTACACCTTCGGCTACTACTACTATTGATACGACTGCTACGACTACTACTACTGCAACAACAACTAAAACTACTATGAATGTTGCCACTACAACAACTACTACTACTACACCTATTACTAATAATATCACTACAACAACTACTACTAATATTACTACCACTATTGCTACAAGTACCTCTACTAATGTTAGTACTACAACCACTAATATTAGGACTACTACTACTATTGCTATTGCTTTGATTATTACTATTACCTTTGCTTCTACTACTACTGCTACTACCACTACTGCCACTACTACTACTGCTACTACTACTACTACCCCTCCTGCTACGACTACTAGTTCTACTATTACAGCTGTTACAGCCACTAGTTCTACTATTATTGCTACTAAGCTACTACTTCTATTTCAACTCCCACTACTCCTACTACTACTACTACTTCCCATCCTCCTACGCCAACACCTATTACAACTACTAACTATAGCACTACTACTACTACTACTACTACTACTACTACTACTACTACTACTACTACTACTTGATTGCTACTACAATAGCAACTACAACTACTTCTAGTACTGCTACTACCACTACTACTGCTACAAGTACCGTATCTACTACTACTACAATAACTACTACTGCGACTACTACTAGTACTATGACCACTTCTACTACTGCTACTACTACAACAACTACTAATGTTGTTGTTGCTGCGGTGGCAACACCTACCACTACTGCTACTACTACTACCTACTATTACTACAACTACTACTACAACTACCAGTACTTCTATTACAACTACTACTTGTAGTTCAACTACTACTGCTGCTATTACTACTACTACTACCTCTACTACTCCTACTACTAATACTACTACTACTAGTACTACTACTGCAACTACTACTGTCACAACTACTTCTTCTGTTACTACTACTACTACAACTACTACTCCTACTACTGCAACTACTTATGTTACTACTAAAAGAACTACTACTACAATAACTACTACTACTACTACTATTCCTACTATTTCTTCAACTACTATTACTAACACTACAACTACTACAGCCACTACTCCAACTATTCCGATTACTACTGCTTATATTACTACTACTACTACTACAGCCACTACAGCAACTACCATGATTGCTGCTACTTCTACTGCTATTACTACTCCTAGTACTACTACTTCTACTGCTACTCCTACTACTCCTCCTCTTATTACTACTACTACGCCTACTACTACTATTACTACTACTACTGCGCCTACTACTACCCCTAATCTTACAACTACTCCAATCCCTACTACAACAAAAACTACTACAACTATATTTGCACAACAACGACTACAACGACTATACCAACTACTTCTTCTACTACTACTACTACTGCTCCTCCTACTACAACAACTACTACTACAATTGCTACTAGTACTACTTGTTCTTCTTCTACTACTACTACAACTACTATAACTACTACTACCAGCACTACTACCTCTACTGCTACTACTTCTCCAACTACTACTACTACTATTCCTCCTACTACTATTTTTACTACTACTTCTACTTCTACTTCTCATACTGCTACTATGGCTACTACTAGTACTGCTACTACTCCTACTGCTATTGCGGCTGCTACTACTTCTGCTGCTGCTATAACTACTACCACAACTACTTCTACTGTTATTACTACTACTGTTGCTCCTACTATGTCAACTGCTACTATTGCTATTGATGTTATTTATCCTAATTCTACTACTACTACTACTACTACATCTACCACAACATCTGCTGCTGTGACTACTACTACTACTGTTACTGCTACTATTAACACTTCTACTACTCCAAATATAATAAGAAACTACTACTACTGCAACAACTGCTTCAACTACTACTACAGTTGCTACAACAACCACTACTACTGCTGCTGCTACTACAATACCTACTACTACTACTACTGCTGCTACTTCTAATCATACTACTACTCCTACTACTACTACAACTGCTACAACTACTATTACTCCTACCACTACTACTATAACTACTGCTGCTAACACTACTACTACTACGACTGATGCTGCGGCTAATATTACTCATACTTCGAATGCCACAACTAATACTACTGCTATGACTGCTACTCTTGCTGCTACTACTAGTTCTACTTTTGCCACTATTTCTACTAAAGCTACTGCTACTACATTTGCTTCTGCTACACTAATTACTACTTCTACCACTACCACTGCTATAACTACTACTACTACTACTAATACTACTACTACTTCAACAATAACTATTATTGCTACTACTTCTGTGACTGCTATTACTACTATGGCTACTACTACTGCTACTACGACTACTACTACTCCTACTACCACAACTGCTATTGTTGCAACTACTACCACTACTACTGCAACTACTGCTGCTACTGCTACTACTATTGCTCCTCCTGCTACTACTGCTTCAACTACAACAACTACTACTACTGTTGCTGCTGCTGCTACTAATGCCACTACTGCTACTATTACTACTACTACTGCTACTACTGCAACTACTATTACTGCTACTACTACTACAACAACAACTACTACTACAATTATTGCTACTACTACTGCAACTACTACTGCTACTGCTATAACTACTACAACAAATGCTACTACTTCTTGTACTACTACCACTATTGCAACCACTACTGCTACTACTACTGCTACTACAATAGCAGCCGCTACCGCTACGACTACTACTTCTCCTACCACTTCTAATGGTCTAACTACTATTGCAACTTCTACTACTATTACTACTACCTCTACTAGTAATACAACTTGTACCACGACTACTCCAACTACTACTACTACTACTATTTCTCCTATAGCTAATAGTATACTGCTACTCCTACTGCAGCTTGTTCTACTCCTACTAACACTACTACTTGTGCTACTATTGCTCTTACAACTGCTGATACTACTGCGATTACTCCCAGTACAACTACTAGTACAACTACTAATAGTACTACTAACACTACTACTGCTAGGAGTACTACTGCATCTGGTGCTTCTGCAGCTATTGCTCCTAAAACTACTACTACTACTAACAATGCTACTATGACTACAACTACAACTACTGTTGTCCCTAATACTACAACTCTTACTACTACTACTACTACCACAAAGACTACTAATACTAATACTGCTAATTTTGCGACTACGACTGCTACTATTAGTACTGCTACTTCTACTACTACTACTACTACCACTACTGCTACTACTACTACTACTATTAATGTTGCTACTACTACTACCACTACTGTTACTACTACAAGTACTATTACTAGAGCTGCTACTACTGCTACAACTACTACTTCTCCTACTACTATAGCTTCTACTACTACTTCTACAAATACTACAGCAACTTCAACAACAACTACTACTATTGCTACTTCGCATGGCACAATTACTCCCAACTACTGCAACTACTACTACGGTAACATCTGCTACTGCAATTACTATTACTGCTACTTCTACTACTACTTCTACTAGTACTACTATTACTTCTACTATTGCTACTACTGCTACTACTACAACTATTATAATGACTACTACTACTGCTACTACATTGGCAACTATTACTCCTGCTACAACAACTACTAATGCTACTATTGCTACCACTACAACTTCTGCTTCTACTGCTACTACCTCTACTATTATTACTTCTACTAGTATTAGAACCATTACTACTACTACTACTTCTTCTCCTACTACTACTAGTTGTTGTACTACTATTGCTCCTACTACAACCGAACTATTTCTACTACTACAACTACTTCTAGTATTACTACTACAAGTACTACTACTATTAGTACAACGGCTACTACTACTACTAGAACTACTAATACTACAACTACTACTACTGGTACTACTATTGCCTCTGCTACTACCACTGCTCCTGCTACTACGACTACGATTACTACTACCACTACTACTACTATAGCAGCTGTTATTACTGGTACGACTGCTACTACATTGCTACTACCACAAATACTGCTACTAATGCAACGACTACTACCACGACTATTAGTAGTACTAGTATTACTACTAATTCTACTACTACTATTACTATAACTACTACTACAACTACTACTACTATAGCTGCAAAAACAACAACAACTACTACTACTACTGTTACAACCGCTACACTAGCTACTACTGCTACAGCTGTTGCAACTGCTGCTACTATTGCTGCTGCTGCTACGACTATTACTACTACAACTATTCCTACTGTCACAACTACTACTTCTCACGCTACAGCTACTATCGTTACTACAACTGCTGCTACTACTACAACAACTATTACGGCTACTGCAACTACTACTCCTTCTACTACTACTACTATAGTTAGTACTACAATAACAACAACTACTACGACTACTACTACAACTACTACTACTACATGTGCAGCTACTACTACTACTACCGTTACGAATACTAATACTACTACTACTCCTATCGCTATTACTGTTACTACTCCTATCACTTGTACCACTTCTACTACTACTTCTACTCCTCTCATTACTAGTACTACTACTACTACTACTACTACAACAGCTACTATTACTGATGATGCTACTATTACTACTACTATTGATACTACAACTACTATTGTTAGTACTGCCACAACTACTACTACTATTGTTGCCACTACTTCTACTACTATTACAACTTTGACAACTAATACAACTACTACTACTATTACTGCTGCTACTACTATTACAACTACTGTAGACACTACTGCTTCTCCTACTAATAATAGTACTACTATTACTACAACAACAACTACTCCTACTACTACAATTACTACTACTACTATTAGTACACAAACTACTACTACTACTACTACACCTAGAACTGCTACTACTACTACTCTAACTCCTACGCCAACGCCGACTACTACTAGTACTTCTACTAGTACTACTACTGTTGCTCCTCCTCCTCCTCCTCCTCCTCCTACTACTACTACTACTACTACTACTACTACGAGTACAACTGCTATTAGTACTGCTACTAATATTGCCACTACTACTACTACTACTGTTGTTTCTACTACTACTACTACCACTACTGCTACTACTACTATAACAACTACAACTATTACTACTACTACTTCCACTAGTGTTATTGTTGTGCTACTACTAGTACTATCATTGTTGCTACTACTACTGCTAATACATCAACTAGTTCTACTACTACCACTTTTACTACTACAACTACTACTACTGTTGCTGCAGCTACTACTACTGCTGCTACTACTACTATAACTACTACCACTACTATTACTGCTACTACTACTATAACACCTACTACTACTACTACTACTACTACTACTACTACTACTACTACTAGTGCTCCTACTCCTACCCCTTCTCATACCCCTATTCCTACTATTACCACTACTACTATTACTACTACTACTACTGCTACTACTACTACTACAACTACTACTCCGACTCCTGCCCCTACTCCAACTACAACTACTACTCCGACTCCTGCCCCTACTCCAACTACAACTACTACTACACTTGCTGCTACTACTACTACTACTACTATAGCTGTTGTTGCTACTACTATTACTATTATAATTACTACTGGTAGAAATACAACAACAACTACTACTATTATTTGAGAGACTACTCCTACTAGTACTTCTATTACTACTACTACTCCTGTTGCTACTACTACTACTGCTCATTCTACTATTACCACTACGACTACCCCTACAGCTACCCCTACTCCTACTACTACTGCTTCTACAACTACTACTCCTACTACTACTACTACTATTGCAACTATTACTACTCCTACTATTACTACTACTACTACTCCTACTATGGCTACTACTGTTACAACGCCTACTACCACTACTACTACAGCTGCTACTACTACTGCTGCAGCTACAACCAGTACTACTACAATAATTATCACTACTAGTACAACAACAACAATAACTACTACTACTATTATTACTACTCCGGCTATTTCTTTTGCTGCTGCTACTACTACTAATTCTACTACTACTACTACTATGACCACTACTACTATAACTACTCCTACTGTAAGTATGCATGCTAGTACTGCCACTATGACCACCACTACTACTACTACTACCACCACTACTACTACTGCTGCTACTACTACTACTACATCTACACTCCTCCTCCTACTAATACTATTACTACACCACTACTACAACCACTACTATTAGTACTAATTCTACTCATATAACTACTAACATTACTACTGCCAATTCTACTTCTATTAATACTACTACTGCTACAACTACTCCTTCTGCTACTACTACTAAAATGACTACTGCTACTACTCCAGTTGCCACTACTACTACTAATATGACTACTACTATTGCTGCTGCTACTGCAAATACTACTATGACTACTACTATAGCTACTCCTCTATCCTCTATTACTACTACTACTACTACTACCACTGCCACTACTACTACTACTACTACTACTAGTACAATTACAATAATAACAATTACACCTACTACCTCTACTATTCCTCCACCTCCTACTACTACTACTGTTACTACTACTAATGCTACAACTAAAACTAATAAATGACTCCTAATCCAACTCCTATTCCTACTATTACTTCTGCCACTACTACTTTACTACGACTTCTGCTACTACCACCACTAATACTACTACTACTGCTGCTGCTACAACTTCAACTACAATTACACCTACTACTACTACTATTGCTACTGCTTCTACCACTACTACTCTCCTTAGTGCTGCTACTACCTCTCCTATTACTACTAATACTACTACTACTACTACTAGTACATCTACTCCTATGACTCTACTACAACTAGTCCTACTACTACTACTACTATGACTACTACTAGTACTTCTAATGCTACTACTACTGCTGCTGCTGCTACTACTACTACTGCTGCTACTACTACAACACTACTAATATAACAACTGCTACTAGTACTACAACCACTCAAACAACTATAACTATTAAAACCACACTACGAGTACAACAACTGCTACTAGTACTACTACTACTACACCTACTCCTACTCCTGCTGCTACTACTTCTCCTACTACTACTATTGCTGTTGCTGCTACAACTACTACTGCTACTGCTTCTACTTCTCTTACAACAACTGCTACTACTATTCCATCGGCTATTAATACTTCTACTACTACTACCTCTAATACTATTACTACTGCTACTACTACTATTACTGCGACAACTTCTACTACTACTTCTGCTACTACTATTGCTACTACTGCTACTACTACTACCACCACTACAACTACTCCCAATACTACTACTACTAGTACTACTCCCACTCCAACTCCTGCTCCTATTACTACTACTACTCCTACTACTTCTACAACTAATACTACTGCTACTACTACTACTACTACCACTGCAGCTACTACAGTCACCACTACTGCTGCAACTACTACTATTGCTATTACAACAGCTACTGCTACTTCTACTACTACTACTACTGTGGCTACTAATACTACTATAACTACAATAATTACTGTTGTTGTTGTTGCTACTACTACTACTACTATGGCAACTATTTCTACTAATACTACTACTACTCCTACTACTACTTTTGCTGCTACTTCTACTAGTACAACTACTGCTACAACTACTACTACAACAAATACTACTACTACTACTACTACCACCACTTTTGCTACTACTATTACTACTACAGCTACTACAACTACTACCACATCCACTACTACTGCTGCAACGGCTACACTTATGCTACTACTAGTACTACTACTACAACCACTGCTACTACTGCTTCTGCTTCTACTAGAACTATTGCTAGTACTACTGCTACTACTTCTGGTACTACTGCTGCTGCTGCTACTACTACTACTACCACTACCGCTAATACTATTAATACTTCAACTACAGCTACTGTGGCTACTAGTACCACCACTGCTGTTGTTGTTGCTGCTACTTGGACTACTATGACAACTATTACTAATACTACTGCTACTGCTCCTACTGCTACTACATCTGCTACTGCTTCTACTAGTACAACAACAATAACTACTACCACTACTATCGCTATTACTGCTACAACAACTACTACTATTATGACCTCTGCTGCTACTCCGTCTCCTGCTGCTGTTGTTGCAACTACTCTTGCTACTTCTTCTACTACTAGTATTGCTATTAGTAGTACAACTACTACAACTACTACTACCACTACTACTACTACTTCTCCTACAACTATAGCTGCTACTACTATTACTACTGTCAGAACTATTGCCACTACTACTACTACTTCTACCACTGCAATTACAGCTACGGCCGCTAATACTACTACTACTACTACTACTACTAGTACTACTACTTCAACCTCTGCCACTTCTACTACTGCTACTACTACTGCTACAAATAATACTACTACTGCTGCTGCTACGACTATTGCTACGAATATTACTACTACTGCTACTACTACTACTACAACCACTGCTACCATTGCTAATGCTTCTACAACAACTACTACTATCACTACTACTACAAATTATGGTTGTCCTACTACTGCTACGACTACAACAACAACAACTAAAACTACTGCTACTAAAACTTCTACTGCTGCTACCTCTACTAATGCTACTGTTGTTGCCTCTACTAATGCTATTGCTGCTGCTACTACTACATGACTGCTACTACTATGACTGCTACTGCTACTGCTACTATTGCTACTAAAACTACTGCTACTAAAACTTCTACAGCTGCTACCTCTACTAATGCTACTGTTGCTGCCTCTACTAATGCTATTGCTGCTGCTACTACTACATGACTGCTACTACTATGACTGCTACTGCTACTGCTACTATTGCTATTGATAATAATACTACTACTGCCACCAATGCTGCTGTTGCTGCTGCCGCCGCAACAACTACTACTACAACTACTGCGGCTACTGCCACTGATAATACTACTACTGCTACTGTTGTTGCTGCTACTACTGCTACTACTGCCACTATTGCTGCTGTAACTACTATGGTTACTACTACTACTATTGCTAGTACTACTACTACTGCTACTACAACAATTACTACTATTGCTGTGACTCCTACAACAACTACTAGTACGACAACTACTACCACAGTTACTGCTGCTACTACTACTACATCCCCTACTGCTACTACTACTATTACTGCTAACAACAACATTTAAGAGTACTAGTACTAACACTACAACATGCACTACTGTTGCAGATGCATCTGCTGCTACTAATACTACTGCTACAACAACTACTACTGCTGCTACTACTACTACTGCTCCTCCTCCTCCTCCTACTACTACTACTACTACTACTACTATTACAGCTACTACTACTACTGCTGTGAATACTGCAACTAATTCTAACACTACTACTACTACCATTACTGCTGCTACAACTATTGCTACTACCACTGCTATTACCCCAACTACAACTTCTTCTTTTTCTTCTTATACTGCTACTATTACTGCTACTCCTGCTGCTACTACTGCTGCTGCTGCTGCTGCTGCTGCTTTTACAAATACCACTACTACTCTTACTGCTACTACTACTACTACTACTACTTTTACTACTACTACTACTATTATTATTACTACTACGACTGCTACGACTACTACTAGTACTACTACTACATGTACAAATACAACAACAACAACTACTACTACTACTTTCACTACTTTTGCAATTGCTACTACTACTATTGTTGTTGCTGCTGCTGCTACTACTACTGTTGCTACGACTACTATTACTACTTCTACTACACCTATTACTACAAATACTACTACTACTATTACTAATACTATTACTTACTACTACTACTACTACTACCACCACCACCGCCACTGCTACTACTGCCACTACTGCTGCTACTACTACTACTCCAACTACTACTACTACTCGTAGTACTGCTACTACTACTACATTTATTACTACTACTAGTATTTCTATTGCTACTCCTACTACTCCTACTACTACTACTACTACTACTACTCTGACTACTACTACTTCTACAACTACTGCTCCTACTACACCTACACCTTTTACTACAACAACAACAACTACTGCTACTGCTATTACTACTACTACTACTACTACTGTTGTGGCTACTACTACTACTAGTAGTACTAGTACTACAACTTCTAGTACATCTATTACTTCTAATATCAATACTGCTACTACGACTGCTACTGCTATTACTACTATAATTGCTACTACTTCTTCGACTATTATTATTATTAACAATTCTACTATCACTAATGCTACTAGTACTACGACTACACCTACTCCTACTACTAATACTACTCCTACTACTAAAATAACAACAACAACAACTCCTACAACTATGCGTACTGCTACCCCTAATCCTATTATTGGTAATACTACTACTAATAGCAGTACTACTACTACTTGAACTACTACCACGATAACAACTATTAACATTACTTCTACTACTACTACTACTACTACTACTAAATCTACTGCTACTGCTCCTCCTCTAACCACTACTTCTGCTACAACTACTATGACTACTTTTGTTGTTGCTACTGCTGCTACTCTAATTACTACTACTACTACTACTACTGCAACTACTACTACAACAACTACTGCTACTGCAACTGCTGCTGCAACTCCTACTCCTACTACAACTACTCCTACAACTATTACTACTACCATGACTACTACGACAACAACAACAACTACTACTACTGCTACTACTGCTGCTGCTGCTTCTGCAGCAACTCCTACTCCTACTCCAACTACTCCTACAACCATTACTAGTACCACAACTACAACAACAACAACTATTACTAGTAGTACTTCTTCTACTACTATTACTACTACTACTACTACTATTACTACTACTACTACTTATACTACTACTAATACTTCTACTACTACTACTTCTACTGCTACAACTACTACTACTACTTTGACTACTACTGCTACTACTATTACAGCTACTACTCCTACAGCTTCTACTAATCCTCCTCCTCCTACAACAACTACTAATACTACTTCTAATACTACAACTACTACACCTACTGCTGCTACTCCTACTACTACTACGACTACTACTTCTAATACTATTGCTACTTGTGCTACTACTACTATAATGACTACTACAACTACTACAGAAACAACAACAACAACAACAACTACTACTACTACTAAGACAACTACTACTACAGTAGATACCACTACTGCAATAACAATAACTACTACTACTACTAATACGACTACTACTACTACTGCTATAATGACTAATACTACCTCCAGTACTACTACTACTTTGAATACTACTACACTACTACTACGACAACTATTTTTACTTGTACTACTACTACCCCCACAACTACTACTATTACTATGACCGATATTCCTACTACTACTACTATAACAACTACTACTACCTCAACTGCTCCGACTACTACTCCCACTACTACCCGACTACTACAACTACAACTACTTCTACAACTACTACTATAACAACAACTACTACTACTACTCCTACAACAACTACTACTCTTACTGCTACAACTACAACTACTACTGCTTGTACGACTACTACGCCAACAACTAATACTATTACCACTAATAACACTACCACTACTATTACGACAACAACTTCTGCTACTATTGCTACAACAACTTCTGCTACTATTTCTACAACAACATCAATAACAACAACTACTACTACAACTGCTGCTGCTGCTACTAATACAACAACTACTACTACTATAACACCTACTACTACAACTGCTGCTCCTACTACTCTTCCCACTACTCCTACTCCTACTACTGATACTACTACTAATATTATTGCTACTACCACTCCTACTACTAGTACTACATGTATAACAACAACAACTACTGTTGATGCTGCTGCTGAAGCTCCTACGATTAGCACTACTACTACTGCCACCACTTATACAACCACTACCACTACTACAACAACTACTACTACTGCAGCTATTGCTGCAACTCCAACAACAAAAATTACTACTTCTACTACTGCTACAATAACTAATACTACTACTACTCCTAGTACTACTTCTACTATGACAACTACTACTACTACAACAACAACAACAACAAAAACAACTATGACTGTCACAGCTACTATTGCTACTACTTGAACAATAGCTACTGCTACTACTTGGACTACAACAATAACAACTACTACTAGTACTACGACAACTACAACTACCACTACTACTTCTACTGCTACTACTACCACTACTACTCCTAGTGCTCCTACAACAACAACCACTATTACTACTACTGCTACTACACTCCTACTAAAACTATAATTATTTCCAATACTGTTTTTATTACTCCGACTACTACTACTATTATTAGTACAACTTCTACTACTACTACCACTATTACTACAACTATTACTACTTCTGCTATTGCTAATACTGCTGCTACTACTACCACTACTACTCCTACTGCTACTTCTACAACAACTAATATTACGAAGGCTACTGCTACTACTTCTAGTGCTATTCCTACTATTACAACTACAACTACTTCTACAACTCTTACAACTTCTACTACTGCATTACTGGTGCTGCTCCTACTTCTTCTACAAATACTAATACAATTACTACTACTACTACTACTGCTACTACTACTACTACTACTACTACTACTACTATTACAACTACAATGACTACTACACCTACTCCTATAGCTTCTACAACTACCATAGCTACTACTACTACCACCACTACTACTACAACTACCCGTACTCGTACTCCTATTCCAACTACAACTCCTATAACTACTTCTACAACTACAACTACTACAACTACCACTTCTACTACAACTATTACAACTAGAATTGCCACAACAACTACTACTTCTACTTCTTGTTCTACTACTACTACTACTACTACTACTACTACTACTACAATTGCTACTACTACTACTACTACTATTATTACTACTACAACTAATCCTAATACTCCTACAACAACAACAACAACCACCACCACTACTACTACTACTACAACTACTACTACACTTCCTACTACTACTTCTACAACTACCACAGCTACTACTACTACTACTACTACTACGACTACTGCTACTATAACTACTCCTACTCGAACGCCTATTCCTACAACAACTCCTATAACTACATCTACTACTACAATAACTACAACAACTACCATTTCTACTATAACTATTACTATTACAATTGCTACAACAACTACTACTTCTGTTACTACTACTACTACTACTACTACTACTACTACTACTACTACTACTACTACTACTACTACTACTACTACTACTACTACTACTACTACTACTACTATTACTACTACTACTCCTACTACAACTACTACTATTGCTGCTACTACTACTAATCCTAATACTACTACAACATCAACAACTACTACTACTAATACTTCTCCTCCTAATGCTCCGACTACTTCTACTACTGCTACTACTGCTATTACTCCTATTACTCCTACTACTCCTACTACTACTAGTACTATTACTGCTACTACTACTACTACTCCTCCTCCTCCTACTAGTACTACTCTTACTACGACTACTATTAATACTACAACAGTTACTCCTATTGCAACTACTACTACCAATAATATTACTACCACTGCAATGACTGTTGCTGCAACTACTACTACTGCTACTACTACTACTGCTACTTCTACTGCTGCTACTAATAATTTTGCTACTACTTCTACTCTTATTACCACTCGTACTCAGACTCCTACTACAACTACAACTACTACTCCTCTTCCTAATACTACAACTATAACTGTTCCTCCGGCTACTACTACTATTACTAATCCTACCAGTGCTACAACTACTACTACAACTCCTACTACTACCTCCTATTCCAACTCTAACTCCTACTAGTACTTCAACTGCTATAGCTCCCACTACGACTGCAGCTACTACTATAGCTACAAACGCTACTTCTACTAATATTATTATTGTTACTTTGAATACTACTACTACTCCAACTACTACTACCACTACTATTGCTACTTCTTCTTCTTCTACTACTACTACTGCTACTACCGCATCTGCTACAGTTGCTACAACTACTAGTACAAGTATTACACCTACTCCCACTCCAACTGCTGCTGCTACTACAGTACTGTCGTGAGTTGATCCTTACTACACCTATTCCCACTCCCACTGCTGCAGCTGCTACTACTACTACTACTATCGCTACTCCAACTACTCCTACTCCAACTCCTACTCTTACTCCCACTCCTACTACTGCCACTACTACTCCTATGACTACTAATACTACTGCTACGATAATAACAACAACAAATACTACAACTCCTCCTACTCCTACTCCTGCTACTACTACTGCTACTCCTACTCCTACTCCTACTACAACTACTACTACCACTACTACTAAAACAAATATTACTACTAGTGTAACTCATACTATTACAACAACAACTACTACTACTACATCTATTACTATTACAACTAGTACTACTATTACTATTACAACTACAACTACAACAACTACTACTACTATTACTAGTACTACTACTGCTTCTACTGCTACAACTACTACTACAACTTTTACTATTACTACTCCTACTACTACTACTACTACTACTACTACTACTAATAATAATAATAATAATAATTATTATTATTATTATTATACTACTACTACTACTATTACTTCTACTAATACTACTACTACTACTACTACTACTACTACTACTACGACTACTACTATTACTACTACTACTATTACTACCACTAGTATTATGACCACAAGTACAACTTCTACTTCCACCACTACTACTACTTCTATGTCCACTACTACCACTAGTACTACTGCCACTACTACTACTACTACTATGTCCACTACTACCACTTGTTATATGACCACTACTAC
>RXID01011470.1:0-10679 GCA_005019695.1 Trichopus zeylanicus subsp. travancoricus
GTAGTAGTAGTAGTAGTATAAGTAGTAGTAGAAGTAGTAGAAGTAGAAGAAGTAGAAGTAGTAGTAGTATAAGTTGTAGTAGTAGTAGAAGTAGTAGTAGTAGTACTAGAAGCTGTCGTAGTATTCGTAGTAGTAGTAGTAGTAGTAGCAGTAGTTGTAGAAATAGTAGTAGTAGTGGTGGTGGTGGTGGTAGTAGTAGTAGTTGAAGTTGTAGTAGTAGTATAGGTAGTAGTAGTAGTTGTGGTAGTAGTAATAGTAGTAGAAGTTGTAGTAGTTGTCTAGGTAGTAGTAGTAGTAGAAGTAGTAGTAGTAGTAGTAGTAGTGGTAGAAGTTGTAGTAGTTGTCTCGGTAGTAGTAGTAGTAGAAGTAGTAGTAGTAGAAGTAGTAGTAGTAGTAGTGGTAGAAGTAGTAGTAGGAGGAGGAGTAGTAGAACATGTAGCAACCGAAGTTGTAGCAGTAGTAGCAGTAATAATAGTAGTAGTAGTTGTAGGAGGACTAGCAATAGTACTAGTAGCGCTAGTAGTAATAATAGTAGTAGTAGAAATAATATTGTGGTAATAGCTTTAGTAGTAGGAATAGTAGTAGTTCAAGCACTAGTTGCATTAGCACTATTAGTCGCAGTAGTAGTTGTTATATTCGTAGTAATAATTGTAGTAGTCATGATAGTACAAGTAGTAGTAGTAGTTGCAGTAGTACTAGTAGTAATTGGAGTAATAATCTTTATTGTAGTAGCAGTAATAGGAGTTGTGGTAGTAGTAGTAGTAGTAATATTAGTTGTAATGGCAGTAGGAATAGCAGCGATAGGAGTAGTAGTGGTACTATTAGTAGTAATAGTAGGAGTAGTTATACCTGAAAGAGTAGGAGTAGTAGTAGTAGCAATAGTGGTAGTAGGAGAAGTAATAGTAGTAGGAGTAGCAGTTATAGCAATAGTAGTTGTTATAGCAGTAGTAGAACATGTAGTTGCAGTAGTAGTAGTAGTAGCAGTTATAGTGGCAGTAGTAGTAGTAGTAGTTGTAGTAGTAGTATTAGTATTAGAAGTTGTAGTAGTCATGGTAGTAGTAGTAGTAGTAGTAGTAGTAGTAGTAGCAGAAGTAGTTGTAGTTGTGGTCATAATAGTAGTAGTTGTAGGAGTAGTAGTTGTATCAGCTGTTGTAGGAGTAGTAGTGGCAGTAGTAGAAGTAGTAGCAGGGGCAATAGTAGCTATAGTTGTAGTACTTGTAGAAGCAGCAAAAGTAGTACTAGTAGCCGTAGCAGCAATACTGCAGTAATAGTAGCAACAGTAGTAGTAGTAGTAATAGCAGCAGAATCAATAGTAGCAGATGTAGTAGTACTTGCAGTTGTAGTAGTAGTAGTGATAATAGTAGTAGTAATTGTAGTAGTAGCAGTTGTAGTAGTGGTAGCAGTAGTAGAAGTAGTAGCAATAGTAGTAGCAGTAGCTATAGTAGTTGTATCAGTAGTTGTAGCAGTAGTAGCAGTAGCAATAGTAGTCGTTGTGGCATTATTAGTAGTAGTAGTAGCAATAGTAGTAGCAGCGATAGCAGCAGTAGTAGTAGTGGCAGTAGTAGTAGTAGTTGCTGTAGTTGCAGCAGTAGCAGCAGCAGTTGTAGTGGTAGTTGCACTATTAGAGGTACGAGTAGAAGTTGTCTTCGTTAAAGAAGTTGCAGCAGTAGTAGTGGTAGGAGAAGTAGTAGTAGTAGTAGTAGTAGTAGTGGTACTATTAGTAGTTGTAGTAGTGGAAATAGTACTAGCTATAGTTGTAGCAGTAGAAGCAGTAGTAGTAGTGTTATTATTAGTAGTTGTAGGAGTAGAAGTGGTAGTAGTAGTATTAGTACTAGTATTAGTTGTAGCAGTTTTAGTAGTAGTAGTAGTCATCGTGGTGGTGGTGGTGGTGATCGTAATAGTAGTAATAGAAGTAGCTGTGGCAGTAGCAAAATTAGTTGCAATTGGATTAGTAGTAGGAGTGGTAGTAGGAGTAGAAGTTGGAGTAGCAAAATAAGTAGTATTAGTAGTAGTAGTGGTACTAGTAGTAGTAGCAGCAGCAGAGCTAGTAGTAGTTGTAGTATTAGTAGTAGTAGTGGTGGTGGTGGTAGTAGTAGTAGTCGTAGTAGTAGTAGTAGTGATAGTAGTACTAGTAGTAGTAGCAGTAGTAGCAGAAGTAGTCATGGTAGAAGTAGTTGTAGTTTTCGTAATAGTAGTAGTTGAAGAAATTGTAGAAGTTGAAGTATCAATAGTATTAGTTATAGTAGGTGTACTACGAGTACCAGTAGTAGTAGTAGAAGTGGTTTCAGCAGTAGCATAGTATTAGTAATAGTAGTAGTAAGTGTTGTTATTGTTATTGTATTTGGAGTTGTCATTGGTGTAGTATTCGCAGCAGCAGCAGCAGTAGTAGTAGTCATAGCTATAGTAGTAGCAGTAGTAGCAGTAGTTGTGGTAGGAGTAGTAGTAATAGTAGTAGTAGTGGCAGTAGTTGTCATAGTATTAGTAGTTGTGGTAGTTTTAGTAATAGTAGCAGTAGTAGTAGTAGCAAAAGTAGTCATAGTAGTAGTAATACTAGTAGTTGTCGTCATAGTAGTAGTTGAAGAAATTGTAGAAGTTGTAGTAGCAATACTATTTGTTAGAGTAAGTGTACTGGGAGTACTAGGAGCACTTGTAGTAGTGGTAGAAGTGGCGGTGGCAGTAGCATAGTATTAATGGTAGTAGTAGTAAATGTTGTTATTGTTGTTCTAATTATTGTAGTCATTGTAGTAGCATTAGTAGTAGTTGTTGTAGTAGTGGTGGTGGTGGCAGTTGTAGTTGTTGTTGTTGTAAGTAGTAGTCCTAGTAGTAGTAGAAGAAGTAATAGTAGTAGCAGAAGTAGTAATAGTAGTGGAAATAGTAGCACTTGTAGAAGTAGTAGTAGTAGTAGTAGTAGCAGTAGTAGTAGTAGTAGTGGTAGTAGCTACTATACTAGTAGTAGTAGAAGTAGTAGTTGTAGCAGTTGTAGAAGTAGTAGAACTATAAGTTGTACTAGTAGCAGTTGTAGTAGTAGTAGTAGTAGTCGTAGTAGGAGTTCCAACAGAAGCAGGAGCAGGAGCAGGAGCAATAGTTGTGGTAGTATAATCAGTAGCAGTAGCACTAGTAGTGCTAGTAGTGGTACTGGTAGTGATAGTGGCAGTAGTAGTAGTAGTACTAGTAGTAGTTGTACTACTACTAGTAGTAGTATTGGTAGTAGTAGTAGTAGTAGTAGTAACAGTAGTACAAGTAGTAGTAGCAGCAATTGTAGAAGTAGTAGAAGTATAAATTGTAGTAGTAGTAGCTGTAGTAGTAGTAGTAGTAGTAGTAGTAGGGGTTCCAACTGGTGCAGGAGCAGCAGCAGTAGTTGGGGTAGTAGAATATTAGCGGTAGTAGTAGTAGTAATAAAAGTAGTAGTAGTAGTAGTAGTAGAAGCAGTAGTAGTAATATTAGTAATAGTAGTAGTAGTAGCAGCAGCAGCAGTAGTAGTAGTAGGAGTTGTAGTACACGTTGCATCTGAAGTAGTAGCTGTAGTAGCAGTAATAATAGAAGTAGTTGTAGTAGCAGTAGTAGTAATAGTTACAGTAGTCGTAATTACAGCAGTAGCATTAACTTTACTAGTTGTAATAGTTGTATTTGGTGCACCAGTTGCATTAGTAGTAGTAGTTGTTGTAGTAGCAATAGTTGTAGTAGTAGTAGAAGTAATAATAATCGTTGGAGTAGTAATAGTGGTATTACTAGTAGTAATAGTGGTAGTAGTAGTAGAAATCAGAGTAGTAGTAGTTTTAACAGCAGTAGTGGTAGTTATAGAAGTGGCAGTAGTTAACATTGCAATATTAGTGATATTAGTTGTAATAGTGGTTGCAGTAGTTGGAGCAGTAGTTGTTGTTATAGAAGTGGTAGTAGTGGCAGTTGTAGTAGTAGTAGTAATAGCAGAATGAGTAGGTGTAGAAGTAGTAGCAATAGTAGCAGTAGTAGTTGTAAGAGAAGCAATTGTATTAGAGGGAATAGTGGTTGTTGTAGGAGTTGTCATAGTAGTAGGATGAAAAGTAGTAGCAGTAGTAGTAATAGTCGTTGTGGTTGTAGTAGTGGTGGCAGTAGTTGTAGTAGTAGTAGTAAAAGCAGGAGCAGTAGTTGTATTGGTAGTAGTAGTAGTATTAGACAGAGAAGCAGTGGTAGTTGTAGAAGTAGTAGCAGTAATAGTAATAATAGTAGTAATAGTAGTAGTAGGAGTAGTGGTGTTGTAGTAGTAGACGCAGTAGTAGTAGTTGTTGTTGTTGGAGTAGTAGTAGCAGTAGTTGTAGAAGTAGGGGAAGTAGAAGCAGTAGTAGCAGCAGTTGAAGTAGTCATAGTAGTAGTAGTAGTAGTAGTAGTAGTAGTAGTAGTAGTAGTAGCAGTAGTGGTAGAACTAGTGGTCATAGTACTAGTAGTAGCAAAAGTAATAGTAGTAGAACTAGTAGTAATAGTAGTAGTAGGAGTAGTAGTGTAGTAGTAGTAGTAGAGGTAGTAGTAGCTGCTGTAGTAGTGTAGTAGTAGTAGCAGTAGTAGCAGAAGTAGACGAAGCAGTAGTTGTTGTAGTAGTTGTAGTAGGCATAGTAGTAGTAGTAGTTGTAGCAGTGGTAGTAGTAGTAGTCATAGCAGTAGTAGTAGCAAGAGTAGTAATCGTAGAAGTAGTAGAAGTAGCAACAACAGTATTAGTAGTAGTATTTGTAGTAGTACTAGTAGCAGTATTAGTAATAGTTGTTGTAGGAGTAGCAGTAGTGGAAGTAGTACTAGTAGTGGAAGTAGTAGTAGTAGTACTGGTAGTTGTACTAGTAACTGTAGTAGTAGCAATAGTTGAAATAGTAGCAGTAGTGTTAGTAGTCATGTTAACTGGAACAATAGTAGCAGTAGTATTAGTAGTCATGTTAACTGGAACAATAGTAGTAGTAGTTGTTGTTGTTATACTAGTAGTAGTAGTAGTAATAGTAGTAGTTCTTGTAGTAGTGCTACTAGCAGAAGTAGTAGTAGTAGATATAGTAGTAGTAATAGTCGTAGTTGAAGGAGTAGTAATAGGAGTACGAGTTGGAGAAGAAGTTGTACTAGTAGTAGTAGTAGCTATAGGTGTGGTAGTAGTAGTAGATGTAGTAGTGGTAGTTCTGGGAGTTGCAGCTACGGCTGGAGTAGTGCCAATAGTAGTAGCAACAACAATAGTAGTAGTATCAGTTATAGTAGTTGAAGTAGTAGTAGTAATAGTAGGAGGAGTAGTACTAGTTGTTGTAGTAGTACAATTAGTAGTAGGAGAAGTAGTAGTAGTAGTAGTTGTTGTTGTTGTTGTTGTTGTTGTTGTAGTAGTAGTAGTGGTAGTTGTAGTAGAAGTAGTAGTAGTAGCTGTATTAGTTGAAGTAGTAATAGTAGTAGTAATAGTACTAGTAGTTGTAGTAGTAATAGTTGTAGTTGTAGGAGTATAAGTAGTTCTAGTAGTAGTAGTTGTTGTAGAATTACAGTTGTAGTAACAGTACTTTTATTAATGGAGGCAATAGTAGTTGTAGTAGTAGCAGTTGTAATGAAAATATTACTAGTAGTAGTTGTAGAAGGAGTCACGGTTGTAGTAGTAGTAGAAGAAGCAGTAGTAGTAGTAGTAGTATTAGTAGTTGTAGTAGTAGAAGTAGTAGTAGTAGTGGTAGTAGTTTTTGTAGAATTAGTAGTAGCAGTAGTAGTCGTCGTGGTGATCGTAATAGTAATAATAGTAGTAGTTGTGGCAATAGTAATATTAGTTGTAGTTGTAGTATGAGTGGTTTTATTAGTAGTAGGAGTAGTAGTAGCTGTAGAAGTAGGAGTAGCAGAACAAGTATTAGTAGTAATAGAAGTAGTAGTAGTAGTAGTTGTAGTAGTAGAAGTAGTAGCATAAGTAGTTGTTGTAGTAGTAGTAGTGCTAGTATTAGTAGTAGTGGTTGTAGTAGCAGCAGCAGCAGTAGAAGTGGTTGTAGTAGAAATAGTCATAGTAGTAGTTGTTGTAGTAGTAGTTTTCATAATAGTGGTAGTTGAAGAAATTGTAGTAGTTGTCATATGGTAGTTGAAGAAATTGCAGTAGTTATAGTAGCAATAGTATTAGTTATAGTAGGTGTACTAGGAGTACTAGTTGTAGTAGTAGAAGTGGATGCAGCTGTAGCATAGTATTAGCAGTAGTAGTAGTAATTATTGTTATTGTTGTTGTATTTGCGGTAGTCATTGTAGTAGTATTAGTAGCAGTAGAAGTAGTAGTAATTATTGTTACTATTGTTGTATTTGCAGTAGTCGTTGTCGTTGTATTAGTAGTAGCAGTAGCAGCAATAGTAGCAGCAGTAGTTGTTGTTGTTATTGTTGTTGTTGTTGTAGTTGTTGCACTAGGAGCACTAGTAGTGGTTGTAATATTAGTAGTAGCAGAAGTAGTGATACTAGTAGTAGTGGAAGTAATAGTAGCAGTACTAGAGATAGGAGTAGTAATAGTAGTGGTAGTAGTAGTCCTAGTAAGTGTAGTAGCAGTCGCAGTAGTAGCAGCTGCCGTAGCATAGTGCTAGTGTCGTAGTAGTTGGTGTTGTTGTTGTTGTTGTTGTATTTCCAGTAGTCTTTGTAGTAGCATTTGTAATAGTGGTGGTAGTACAAGTAGTAGTAGTAGCAGTAGTTGTTCTTGTTATTGTTGTAGTAGTGGTAGTAGTAGTAATAGTAGTTGTTGAAGAAGTTGTAGTAGTAATAGTAGCAGTAGTTGCTGTTATTTTTGTCGTAATATTAGTAGTAGTAGAAGTAGTGATAATAATAGTAGTAGAAGTAGCAGTAGTAGCACTAGCATTAGGAGTTGTAGTAGTAGTAGTAGTAATAGTAGTAGTAGTAGTAGTAGTAGTATTAGTGTTAGTAGTTGTAGTAGCAGTGGTAGTAATAGTAGTAGTAGCAGTAGTTGTAGTAGCAGTAGTAGTCCAAGTAGTAGTAGCAGTTGCAGTAGTAGCAGCAGCAGTAGCACAGTACTAATAGTAATAGTAGTAGTTATTGTTGTTGTTGTTATTGTATTTGCAGTAGTCATTGTAGTAGTATTAGTAGTAGTAGTAGTACCAGTAGTAGTTGTTGTTGTAGTCGTAGTAGTAGTATTAGGAGTAGAAGCAGCTGTAGTATTGGTAGTCGTAATAGTAGTAGTAGCAGTCGCGTTAATAGTAGTAGTGATAGTAGTCGTAGTAGTAATAGTTGCAGTAGCAGTTATAGTAATAGTAGTAGATATAGTGGAAGTTATAGTTGTAGTAGTAGTACAAGTAGCAGTTGTAGTGGTAGCAGCAGCAGTTGTAGTTGTTATTGTTGTTGTTGTCATTCTAGTAGTAGTCGTAGTTGTAGAAATAGTCATAGTAGTAGTAGTAGTGGAAGTAGTAGTGGTAGTAGTTGTAGTAGGAGTAGTAGTAGTATCAATAGGAGGAGGAGTATTAGTAGTAATAGTTGTAGTTTTATTTGTAGTAATAGATGTAGTTGTAGAAGTAGTAGTAGCAGTAGTAGTTGTAGCAATAGTAGTTGTTGTAGTAGCAGAAGTAGTCATAGTAGCAGTAATCGTAGTAGTAGCAGTAGTCATTGTAGTAATAGTAGTAATAGTAGTAGTTGTTGTTGTTGCTGTTGTTGTTGTTGTTGTAGTAATAGTAGTAGTAGTATTAGTAGTAGGAATAGGAGTAGTAGTAGTAAAAGTAGTAGTAGTTGTAATAGTAGTAGTAGTAGTATTAGTAGTAGCAATAGGAGTAGTAATAGTAGAAGTAGTTGCAATGGTAGTTGTAACTACAACAGCAGGTGTAGTTGTTGTTGTGGTAGTAATATTAGTAGAAGTTGTAATAGGTATGGTAGTAGGAGTAGTAGTAGGAGTAGGAGCAGTAGCAATAGTAGAAGTTGTAGTCGCAGTAATAGTTGTACTAGCAGTTGGAGATGTAGTTGTCGTAGTACATGTTGTTGTTGTTGTTGGAGCTAACTAGCAGTAGTAGTAGTAGTAATAGTAGCAGAAGTAGTAGAAGTAGCTGTAGGAGCTGTAGTAGTTGGTGTATCCGTAGTAGTAGATGCAGTAGGAGTAGTAGTAGTAGTTGTAGTAATAGTTGCAGTAGTAGTAGCGTAGAAGTAGCAGTAGTAGCAGTACTAGTAGTAGTAGCATTAGTAGTAGTCATATAAGTAGTAGTAGTTGTTGTTGTTGTAGTAGTAGTAGGGGTAGCTGGAGGAGTTGTTGTAGTAGCCGTAGAAGTAGTTGTAGTTATAGTAGAAGCGGTAGCAACAATAGTAGTAGCACAAGTAGTGGGAATAGTAGTAGGAGGGGGAGGTGGAGCAGAGATAGTAGTAGGGATAGTTGTAGGAGTTGGAGTTGGGGTAGGAGTAGTAATAGAAGTGGTAGAATAGTAGTTGTAGTAGAAGTTGTACTAGCTGAAGTAGTAGTAGCAGTAATAGTAGTACTAGTAGCAGGAGTAGTAGCAGTAGCTATAGCAGTTGTAGTAGTAGTAATAGTAGTAGTAGTAGTAGTAGTACTTGTAGTAGTAGTAGTAGTAGTAGTAGTAGTAGTAGTAGAAGCAGTATTGGTAGTAGTAGCCGGAGGAGTAGTAGTAGGAGTAGTAGTCGTTATTATTGTAGTAGAAGAAGTACTAGTAGTAGTAGTAGGAGTAGGAGCAGCAGTAGGAGTAGTAGTAGTAGTAGTAGTAGGAGTAGTAGTAGTAGTAGAAGTAGAAGTTGTAGTAGCGGAAGCAGTAGTAGAAGTCATAGTGGTTGCAGTAGTAGTTGTAGTAGAAGTAGTAGTAATAGTTCAAGCAGTGGTAGAAGTAATAGTAGAATTAGTAGTAGTATCAGTAGTAGTAGCAGCAGTAGTTGTAGTAGAAGTAGCACTAGGAATTGAAGTAGTAGTACTAGTAGTAGTAGTAGTAGAAGTGGAAGTAGTCGTTGCAGTAGTAGTTGTTGTTGTAGTAACAGTTGTTGTTGTAGTAGTAGTAGTAGTAATAGTAGTAGCCTTAGTAGTAGTAGTAGTAGTATTAGTAGTAGTAGTAATAGTAGTAGTAGTAGCAGTAGTAGAATTAGTAGAAGTAATATTAGCAGTAGTTGTTGTTGTTGTAGTAGTAGTAGAAGTAGTAGTTGTTGCAGCAGTAGTGGTAGTCATATTAGCGGTAGGAGTAGTCATAGTCATAGTAGTTGTAGTAGTAATATTGTAGTAGTAGTAGAAGAAATAGTTGTAGTACTAGTACTAGTAATTGTAATTGTGGTAGTGCAAGTAGTTGTAGTCGTAGTAGAAGTAGGAGTAGTAGTTGTAGGAGTAGGAGTAGTAGTAATGGTTGTAGGAGTATTTGTACTCATAGAACTAGTAGTTGGTAGCGGTTGTAGTAGTGGTAATCGTAATAGTAGTAGTTCTAGGAGTAGTATTAATTGTAATAGGAGTTGGTTTACTAGTAGTAGCCGAAGTAGTAGTAGTAGTAATTGTTGTTGTAGTAGAAGCTGTAGAAGTAGTAGCAGTTGTCGGAGGAGGAGGAGTAGTAGTAGTAGTAGTAGTTGTTGTTGTTGTTGTAGTAGCAGTAGTAGTTGCGGTAGTAGTAGTAGTAGTAGCACCAGTAGTAGTAGTAGGAGTTGGAGTAGGATTGGCAGTTGGAGTTGGTTTATTAGGAGTAGTAGTAGTTGTCATAGTACGAGTAGCAGTAGTAGTGGTAGGAGTACCTATAGTAGGAACTATACGAGAGGTAGTAGTACCAGTAGTAGTAGGAGTAGCAGTAGTAGCAATTGTACCAGTAGTAGGAGTAGTAGTAGTGGTTGTTGTTGTTGTTGCTGTAATAGTAGTAGTAGTAGTAGTAGTAGTAGTAGTAGCCGTAGTAGTAGTTGTAGTTAAAGTACTAGTAGTAATAGTAGCAGAGGTAGCAGTAGTAGTAGCAATAGTACTAGTAGTAGTGACAGTAACAATAGCAATATTCGCTATAGTAGTAGTAGCAGTAGTGCTAATAGATGAAGAAGTAGTATTAGTAGTTGTAGTAGCAGCCGCAACAACAGTGGTAGTAGTAGTATTTATAGAAGTTAGAATAGTAGTTGTTGTAGTAGGGATAACAATAGTAGTAGCAGTAGTACTAATAGTAGAAGAAGCAGCAGTAGCAGTAGTAGTTTTAGTAGGTATAGCTGTAGTTGTAAATGTAGTAGTAGTAGTAGGGAGTAGCAGTTGCAGTAGCAGAAGTAGTAGTCGCAGTACTTGCAATAGTAATAGTAGTAGTAGTAGTAGCAGCAGTAGTAGCATTAGTAGTAGAGGTAATAGTAGTAGTTGCAGCAATAGTAGCGCCTCAAATAAGATGAGTAGTAGAATTTGTGATAGTAGTAGTGGTAGTAGTAGTTGTAGTAGTAGTTTTAGTTGTTGTACAATAAGTTGTAGCAATAGTTGTAATTGAAGTGGGTGTAGCAGTTGTATGAGTAGTAGTACTCGTTGTAGTATTAGCAAGAGTAGTAGTAGTAGTAGTAGTAGTAGTAGTAGTAGTAGTAGTAGTAGTAGTAGTAGTAGTAGTAGTAGTAGTAGTAGTAGTAGTAGTAGTAGATGTAGTACTAGTCGTAGTAATAGTGGTGGTACTAGTAATAGTATTAGTTGTAGTTGTAGTAATAGTAGTAGTAGTACGAGTAATAGTAGCAATAGCAGTAATACTAAAAGTGGGAGTACCAGTAGTAGCAACAGCAATAGTTGTTGTAGTTATACTATCAGCAGTGGCATG
>RXID01011471.1:0-36674 GCA_005019695.1 Trichopus zeylanicus subsp. travancoricus
TAGTAATAGTAGTCATTGTAGTTAGTGTAGTAGTAGCTGTAGCAGTAGCAACAGTAGTAGTAGTCGTAGTAGTAGCAAGAGTAGTAGTAGCAGTAGTAACAGAAGTTGTAGTTGCTATAGCAGTTGGAGTAGTAGTAGTAGCAGCCACCGTAATCATAGTTCCAATAGTAGTATTCGCAGCAATAGTAGCAGTTGTAGTTGTTGTTTGAGAAGTAGTAGTAGTAGCAGAAGTAGTAGCAGTTGTAGTAGCAGTTGAGGTAGCAGTTGCAGTAGTAGTAGTAGTTGTGATAGTATTAGTAGTAGCAATAGTAGTAGTTGTAGTTGTTGTTGTAGTACCAAGGGTGATAGTACTAGGAGAGGTAGTAGTTCTTGTTATTGTTGGAAAAGTTATAGTTGTAGTTGTTGTAGAAGCATTAGCAGTATAGTTGCAGTAGTAGTAGTGAAAGTAGTAGAAGTACTAGGAGATTTAGTAGTAGTACAAGTAGCAGTAGTAGTAGTAGTAGTTATTATTGTAGTAGTCGTAGTAGTAGCATCAGTAGGAGCAGTTGTAGTACCAGCAGTAGTAGTAGCTATTGTAGTAGCAGTAGTAGTAGAAGTAGTAGTAGTAGCAGTAGTAGCAGCAGATGTAGTAGTAGTAGTAGTAGCAGCAACAATAGATTTATCAGTAGCAGTAGTCGTAGTAGTAGTAGTAGTAGTACTAGTAGTAGTAGTCATAGCAAGAGCAATAGAAGTAGTTGTAGTAGTAGTAATAGCCATAGTAGCATTAGTAGTAGCAGGAGTAGCAGTAGTAGTAGTATTTCTAGTTGTACTAGTAGTTGCAGAAATAGTAAGAGTAGTAGTAGTAGTCACAGTAGTTGTTGTAGTAGTAGTAGCTGTAGTTGTTGCAATAGCAGTAGTCGTAGTAGTAGTAGTGGTAGAAGAAGTAGTAGTAGTAGCGGTAGTAGCAGTAGTAGTATAAGTAGTAGCTGTAGTAGCAATAGGAGCAGTAGCAATAGTTGTAGGTGCTGTAACAGTATTTGTGGCAGTAGTAGTAGCATTAGCAGTAGTAGCTATAGTAGCAGTAGTAGTAGCATTAGCAAAAGTAGCAGCAGCAGTAGTATTATTTGTAATAGTATGGCAGTAATAGCAGGAATAGCAGCAGTAGTAGTGGTAGTAGTTGTTGTAGTAGTTGTAGCCGCTTCAATAGTTGCAGTAGTAATATTAGTAGTAGATGGAGTAGTAGCAGCAATAGTAGTAGCAGTCATAGTTGCAGCAGCAATAGTAATAGCAACAATAGTAGCAGTACTAGTTGTTATAGAAGTAGTAGTAGAAGCAGTACCAGCAGTAGTAGTTGTAGTAGTTGCAACAGAAGCAGTAGTAGTAGGAGAAGTCGTAGAAGTAGTAGTTGTATTAGAAACATTAGCAACCAAAGTACTTGTTGTAGTATTTATAGTAGCGGTAGGAGTAGCAGTAGTAGAAGTAGTAGAAATAGTAATAGTAGCAGAAGCAGTAGTAGCAACAGCAGTACTGATAGTAGCCGCAGTAGTAGTAGTAAGATAAATAGTAGGAGCAGTAGTTGTAGTATTAGTATAATAAGTAGTAGGAGGCATAGTAGTAGGAGCAGTAGCAGTAGTAATAGTAGGAGTAGTAGTAGTAGCAGCATTAGTGGTAGAAGTAGTAGTAGTAGTAGTAGTAACAGCAGCAGCAGTAGTAGTAATAGTAGTAGTAGTAGTAGTAACATTAGTAGTAATAGGAGCAACAGTAGTTGTAGTAGTCGCAGCAGCAGCAGCAATAGCAGTAGTAGTAGCAGTGACAACAACAACAATAACACTGGCAATAGTAGTAGTGGTGGTAGTAGTAGTAGTAGTAGTAAAAGCCATATGAGTAGCAGTAGTAGTAGTAGTAGTGTGGTGGTAGTAGTAGTAGCAGAAGTTGTAGAAGTTGGAGAAGTTGCAGTGGTAGTAGTAGTGTTAGCAACAATAGCAATAACATTAGTAGTTGTAGTAGCAGTAGTAATAGCAGCAGCAGTAGTAGTTGAAATAGTAGTAGTAGTAGAAGTAGTAGCAGCAGCAGCAGCAGTAATTGTAGTTGCAGTAGTTGTTGCAATAGCAGTAGTAGTAGTAGTAAGATAAGTAGTAGGAGTAGTAGTAGTTATAGGTGTAGTAGCAACAATAGTAGTAGTAGTAGAAGAAGAAGCAGCAGCAGTGGTATTAGTAGTAGTAGTAGCGACATTAGTGGTAGAAGCAGCAATAGTAGTAGCTGGGATAGTCATAGTTGTAGTATCAGCTGCATTAGTAGCAGTAGTTGTAGCAACAGTAGTAGAAGTATTCATAGCAACAGCAGCAACAACAGTAGTAGTAGTTGTTGTTGTTGTGGTAGTAGTAGCAGCTACAAAAATAATAGTTGTAGTAGCAGTAATAATAGTAGTAGTAGCAGTAGTAATAACATTAGTAGCAGTTGTCATGCCATTAGTTGTAGCAGTAGCAGTTGTAGTAATAGTAGTAGCATAGTAGTAGTTGTTGTTGTTGTAGTAGCAGCAATCATAGTAGAAGTGGTAACAATAGTATTATTATTAGTAGTAGTAGTAGGAGGAGGAGGAGGAGCTAGTGTTGGAGTAGGAGTAGTAGCAGTAGTTGTAGTAGTAGTCATAGCAGTAGCAGTAGTCGCAGTAGTAGTAGCTGTTGCAGTTGCAGTAGCATTAGTAATGGTAGTTGGAGTAGTAGCGGTAGTATGAGTAGCAGTAGTAGCAGTAATATTGGGAGCCATGGCAGAAGTAGCAGCGTTATCAGTAGTAGCAATCGCAGCAGTAGTTGGAGCAATAGTAGTAGTAGTAGTAGTAATAGCAGTAGCAAAAGTAGTACTAGTAGTGGTGGTAGTAGCAGAAGTAGCAAGAGTAGTTGTAGTAGCAGCTGCAGTATTAATAGGAGTAGTAGTAGGAGAAGTAGCAGAAGTAGTAGCAGTAATAGCTGTAATGGTAGTAGTAGTAGTAGCAGTAGCAGCAGCTGGAGGAGTAGTAGTAGTAATAATAATAGTTGTAGAAGTAGTAGTGGTAAATGTAGTAGCTATAGTCGGTGTATCAAGAGTAATAGTAGTAGTAGTTGTTGTTGCGGTAGTAGTAGTAGTAGCAATTGTAGTAGTTGTAGTAGTAGTAGAAGCAGTTCTGGTAGCAGCAGAAGTAGAAGCAGTAGTACCACTAGTAGTAGCAGAAGTAGTAGTTGTGGTTGTGGTCGTAGTTGTAGTAATAGTGGTGGTAATAGTAGTAGTAGTTGTTGTTGTAATAGTAGTAGTAGTACTAGAAGCAGTAGGAGTAGTAGTAGGAGTAGCAGTAGAAGTAGTAGCAGTAGTAGGAGTAATAGTTGTAGTAGTAGTAGTAGAAGTAGTAGTAGTTGGAGTAGTTGCAGCAGTAGCTGTCGTAGTAGTAGCAATAGTAGTAAGAGTAGAAGTGGTAGTCATAGTAATAGTAATAGTAGTAGTAGGAGTGGCTTTTGTAATAGTAATAGTAGTAGTAGTAGTAGTAGTTATTATTGTTGTTGTTGTTGTAGTAGTAGTAGTAGTAACAATAATAGTAGTAGTAGTATAAATAGTTCGAGTAGTAATAGTAGTAGAAGCAGAAGTAGTAGTAGAAGTAGAAGTAGTAGAAGTAGTAGTAGCAGTTATAGTATTAGAAGTAGTAGTAGTAGTAGTAGTCACTGCAGTAGAGGTAGTGGTAGTGCTAGTAGCTGTTGTTGTTCTTGTAGTAGTAGGATTAGTAGTAGTAGCAGTAGTATCAATAATAGGTGTAGTAGTAGTAGTAGTAGCAACAGTAGTAGTTGTAGTAGTAGTGTAGTAGCAGTAGCAGTTGCAGTTGTTGTAAAGCAAGTAGTGCTAGTAGTACTTGTAGTAGTCGTAGTAGTAGTTATAGTTGCAGTAATAGTAGTAGTAGTCATAGCAGCAGTAGTAGTAGTTGCAGTAGTTGTTGTAGTAGTAGTTGTAGCTGTGGTGTAGCTGTAGTAGTGGAAGTAGTAGTGGTAGTGGTAGTAGTAGTAGTGGTAATAGCAGCAGTGGTAGCAGCAGTAGTGTTTGTCATAGTGGTAGCAATAGAAGGAGTAGTTGTAGTAGAAGTAGTAGTGGCAGTAGTTGTAGTAGCAGCAGCAGTAGTAGTAATAGTAGAAGTAGTTGTAGTGGCAGCTGTAGTAGAAGTTAGAGTAGTAGTAGACTAGCAGTAGAAGTTGTTGTAGCAGCAATAGTTATAGTAGTAACAGTAATAGTGGCAGTACTAGTAGTAAAAGGTGGACGGGTAGTAGTCGTAGTATGAGTACTAGGAGTAGAAGTAGTAGTGGTTGTATTAGGAGTATTAGCACGAGTCGTGGTAGTAGTAATAGCAGTAATAGCAGTAATAGTAGTAGCAGTAAAGTAGAGTGGTAGTAGTAACAGAAGTAGTACGAGCTATAGTTGTAATAGTAGTTGTTGTTGTAGTAGTAGTGGCAATAGTAGAAGCAGTAGTAGTACTAGTAGTACTAGTCATACTAGTAGTAGTAGTAGTACTAGTAGTAGTAGTTGTTGTTGTTGTTGTAGTAGTAGTAGTAGTAGTTGTTGTTGTTGTAGCAGCAGTTGTAATAGCAGCAGCAACCGCTACTGTAGTGCTAGTAGTAGTTATTGTTGTTTTTTGTTGTGGTAGTAGTGGTAGTAGTAGTACTTGAAGTAGTAGTAGTGGTGGTAGTAGTAGTAGTAGGTTTAGGAGTAGGGAGTTGTAGTAGTAGTAGTAGTAGCAGTAGTAGTAGTAGTATTAGTAGTAGTAGTAGTAGTAATAGTAGTAGTAGTAGTAGTAGTAGTAATAGTAGTAGTAGTAGTAGTAGTAGTAGTAGTAGGTGTAGCAATAGATGTAGTAGCAATAGTTGCAATAATAGTAGAAGCTATAGTTGTATTAGTAGTGGTAGTAGCAGCAGCAGTAGTAGAAAAAGACGTAATAGTAGTTGTTGTAGTTGTAACAGTATTAGTAGTTGCAGTACTAGTAGGAGTTGTAGTAGTAGTAGTAGTAGTAGTAATAGAGGTAGTACTTGTAGTAGTAGTAGCAGTTATAATAGTAGTTGTAGTAGTAGTAGTAGTAGTATTAGTAGTGGTAGTAGGAGTAGCAGCAATAGGAGTAGTAGTAGAAATAGCACCAGTAGCAGTAGTAGAAATACTTGTTGTAGTAGGTGTAGTAGTAGTAGTACCAACAGTAGCAGCAGTAATAATAACTGCTGTGGGAGTAGTGATAGTAGCAGTAGTAGCAGTCGGAGAAGTAGTAGCAATGGTAGCAATTGTAGTAGTAGGTGAAGAAGTAGGTATAGTAGTAGTACTAGAGGTAGCAGCGACAGTAGCAGCAGCAGCAGTATTAGTAGTATTGGTAGTAGTGTAATAGTTGTAGTAGTAGTAGTAGGAGAAGTAGTAGTAACAGTAGTAACAGCAGTAGTAGGTGCAATAGGAGTACAAGTAGTAGTAGTAGCAGCAGGAGGAGTAGTAGTAGTAGTAGTAGCAAGAGTAGTAGCAGCGGTAGCACTAGTCGTAATTGCAGTAGCTATAGTAGTTGCATTAGTAGCTGTGGCAGTTGACGCAAAGGAGTAGTAGTAGTAGCAGTAGTAGTTGAAGCAGAAGCACTAGTAGTATTACTAAGAGTAGTACTTGTAGCAATTGTAGTAGTGGTGGTCGTAGTAATAGTCCGTGTTGTACTAGTCGTATTTGTGATAGTAGTAGCAGTAGTGGCAAAAGTAGTAGGAGTAATAGTAGTAGTAGAAGTAACAGAAGTAGTACTAGCAGTAGTAGTAGCAGAAGTTGTCACAGTAGTAGTAGTAGCAGCAGAAGTAGTAGTAGTAGTACTAGTAGTTGCTGTAGAACTAGTAGTAGTTGTTGTAGTAGGAATAGTAATAACAGTAGTAGCAGTAGTAGTAGTCGTAGTAATAATAGCAATAATAGTAGTAGTAGTAGTAGTAGTAGTAGCAGCAGCAGCAGCAACAGCAGTTGTAGCTGTACTAGTAATAGTAGTAGTTATAGTCGTAGTAACAATAGTAGCAGTAGCAGAAGTAGTAGTAATAATAGTAGTTGTACTGGTAGTGGTGGTGGTAGTAGTAGTAGTAACGGTATTAGTAGTAGTAGTAGAAGAGTTGTAGTAGAAATAGTAGTAGTAGTAGTAGTAGGAGAAGCAGTAGCCATAGAAGTAGTAGTAGTAGCTGCAATAGCAGTTGTAGTAATAGCAGCAGTAGTAGTAGTGCTGGTAGTAGTAGTAGTAGTCGTAGTAATAATAGCAAAAGTAATAATTGGAGTAGTAGTAGTAGTAATAGGAGTAGTAGTAGTAATAGCAATAGTGGTAGCAGTACCCGTAGTATTCATAATAGTAGTGGCAGTAGCAGTAGAAGTAGTAGTAGAAGTAACAATAATTGTAGCAATAGCAGTAGTAGTAACAGTAGTAGCAGTAGTTGGAGTAGTAGCAGTAGTATTATTAGTAGTAGTAGGAGTTGCAACAGAAGTAGTAGCAGATGTCGCAATACTAGAAGTCGCAATGGTAGTATTAGTAGTACGAGTAGTTGTTGTGATAATAGTAGTAGAAGGAGTTGAAGTACTTGTGGTAGTGGTAGTAGTAGTAGTACATGTATAAGTAGTGGCAGTAGTAGTAGTAGTAATATCACAAGTAGGAGTAGGATTAGTAGCAGTAATATTAGGAGTAGTTATAGGAGCTGTAGTTGTTGTAGTAGTGGTAGCAGCAATAGTTGTTGTAGTAGTAGTAGTAGTAGTAGTAGTAGTTGGATTAATAGTAGGAATAGTAGTAGTAGTAGTAGTAGTAGTCGGAATAAAAGTAGTCATAGCAGTAAGAGTATTAGGAGTAGGAGTAGGAGTTGGAATAGTTGTAGTAAGTAGTAGTAGTAATAGTGGGAATAGTAGTAGCCATAGTAATTGTAGTAGTGGCAGTGGTAGATGTACTAATATTAGTGGTGGTAGTAGTAGTTGTTGTAGTAGCAGTAGTAGTAGTTGTAGTGGTATAAGTAGTCGTCGTAGTAGTAGTAGTAGTAATAGTAGTAGCGGGAGTAATATTAGTATTAGTTGTAGTAATAGTAGTAGTAATATTTTTATTATTAATAGTAGTTATAATAGTAGTAGCAGTTGTAGTAGTAGTGGTAGCAGTAGTAGTAATAGAAGTAGTAATAATAGGACAAGTATTAGTAGGAGGAGAAGTAGTATTAGTGGCAGTAGCTATGTTACTAATAGCAGTATTTGTAGTACTAGCAGTAGTAGTAGTAGTACTCATGGTAGTATCATTAGTCACAGTAATAGTAGTGGTTGTAGTAGTAGCAGTTGTAGCAATAGTAGTAGTACTAGTGGAAGTAATAGTAGCAGTAGCTGTAGTTGTAGCAGTACTAGCAGTAACAACAATAATAGTAGGAGGAGATGGGAGTACTAGTAGTTGTTGTTGTTGCAAAAGAAGTAGTAGTAATAGTTGTAGTAGTACTTGTATTAGTATTAGTAGTATTAGCAATTGTAGTACTAGTAGGATTAGTAATAGTTGAAGTAGTAGTAGGAGTAGCTATATAAGCAGTAGCAGCAATAATAGTAGTAATAGTTGTAGTAGAAGTAGCAGTAGTAGCAGTAGTAGCAGTTGTAGGAGTAATAGTAGAGGCATTAGCGACAGTAGCAATTGTTGCAGTAGTAGTAATGGCAATAAAAGCAGCAGCCGTGGAAGTAGTAGCAATAGTAGCAGTAGTAGTGGAAGTAGTTGCAGTAGTTGTTGTAATAGTGGCAATAGTAGTAGTAGCGGAAGTAGCAGTAGCTGCAGTAGCCGCAGTAGTAGTAGAAGAAGTAGGAGTGATTCTACTAGCAGTAGTAGTTGTCGTCGTAGTAATAATAGTAGTAGCAACAACAGAATTACTACTACTACTCCTACTTGTGCTACTACTACTACTATTCTTACACCTACTACTACTCCTACTGCTATGATTGCTCCTGCTACTGCATCCACTAATATCGCACCAACTACTACTAATACTGCCACTAGTACCCCCACTACTACTGCCACTACTGCAACTACTACTACTACTGTTGCTACTACAACCTCTCCTCCTACTTCAGATACTCCAACAACTACTGCTACTACTACTACTACTATGCATGACACAACAACAACTACTACTTCCACTACCACTTCTGCTACTACTTCTAATACAACTTCTCCTACTACAATGACTACTACAACCACAACTACTTCTGCTACTACTGCCACTTCTACTACAACTAAAACTACTATTACTTCAACTATTTCTACTACTTTTGCTACTTCTACTCCAACTACTACTGCTACTTTAACTTCTACTACTACTTCTACTTCGACTACTACTACTACTACTATGACTAATACAACTATTACTAATATGACTACTACTATTACTGCTGCTGCTACTACTACTACAACAACTTTTCCAACTACTAGTACTATTGCTGCTACTACTACTGATACTAATACTACTACTACAATGACTTCTAATACCACTACCACTACAACTGTAACTACTGCTACAACTACTACGACTACAACTACAACTACAACTACAAGTACTTCTTCTACTATTACCACTGCTAGTACTACCACTAACACCACTGCTATTGCTACTGATAGTGCTACTACGACGACTACTGCTATTACTAACAATGCTGCTACTACAACCACTACAACTTCTACTACTGCTACTACTACTGCAACTACTGCTAAAATAGCTAATGCTACTACAACTACTACTACTGCTGCCGTCACTATTACTGTGGGAACTAGTACTACAATGACTACTACTAATACTGCTACTACTACCACTATTGCTGCTGCTGTTACCGCTACAACTACTACTATTGCTACTACTGCTACAACTGTTACTACTACTACTACTCTAATTATCAATACTATAGCTTCTACTACTTCTAGTGCTGCAACTATTGCTACTGTTACAACTACTCCCACAGCTATTACTATAGCTGCCACTACAACTGCTACTGCTTCCACTACAGTTGCTACTACTACTGCTACTACTACTACTGTTTCTAGTACTACTACTATGACTACTACAACAACTACTAATGCTACTACTAGTGCTGCTACTACCACTACTACTACTACCACCACTTCTCCTACTATGATTACCACGGCTACTACTACTAGTACCCCTACTACTGCTACTCCAACTAATACTACTGGCGCTACTACAACTACTACTACTACTACTATTACTACAACTACTACTACCACTACTACTACTACTATTGCTTCTACTAATACCATCACTTTTAGTTCTATTACTACTTCTATGACTACTACTGCTACTACTGCTGCTACTATGATTACTATTACAACTACTACAACCAATTCTCCGGCTGCCACTACAACTACTGCTACTATTATTACTTATACTACTACAGCTACTACTGCTGCTGTTGCTACAACAACAACTACTATAACTACTGCTACTATTGCTGTCACTATTGCTACCACTAATTTGACTACCACTAAAACTACTACTACTACTACCAATACTTCTACTACTACTACTACTACTTCTACTATTGCTACAACAACAACAACTACTACTACTACCACTACTCCCATGGGTACTACTACTGCTATTGTGACTGCTACTAATGCTGCAACAAGTACTACTACTACAACTATTGCTACTACCACTGCTACTACGAATATTAACACTGGAACTTTTATTGCTTCTGCTACAACTACTACTTCTACTACTGCTGCTACTCTTACTTACACTACTATTGCTACTACTACCACTGCTACTACTTGTATTTCTACTAGGACTATTAATATTGTTACTACAACAACAACAACAACTACTACTACTACTACTCCTCCTCCTACAACTAATACTACCACTTCTACTTCTATAACTGCAACTACTGCTATTGTTGCTACTGCTACTACAACTGCTGCTACTACTACTATTACAACAACTACTACTGCTATTGCTACTATTACTACTACTCCTACTATTGCTACTATCAATACTACTGATTCTACTACTTCTAGTGCTGCAACAACAGCTATGGCTACAACTACTACCACTACTTTTACTACAGCTGCTGCTACAACTACTGCTCCTACTATAGTTGCTACTACTACTACTTCTACTACAATTGTTGCTATTACAACTACTATAACTACTACAACAACTACTAATACTGCTACCACTGCGGCTACCACCACCACCACCACGACTACTACTACTACCACTTCTCCTATTACGATTACCATTGCTACTACTACTACTACAACTACTACTGCTACTCCAAGAAATACTACTCGTGCTACTACAACTACTGCTACTGCTAGTATTGCTACTACTACTACTACTACTACTACTACTACTAGTACTACAACTTCTAGTTCTATTACTACTTCTGCTGCTACTACTGCTAGGACTGCTACTACTACTACCGCTGCTACTACGATTACTATTGCTACTATTGCTACCACTTCTTCGATTGCCACTATAACTACTACTTCTACAACAACTACTGCTACTACTATCGCCACTACTACCACTACTACTACCACTAATTTGATTGCCACTAAAATTACTACTGCTACTACTGCTACTATTGCTATAGCAACAACGACTACTGTTACCACTAGTCCCACGGCTACTACTAATGCTACAGCAACTACTACTAATGCTGCAACAACTGCTACTACTACAACTACTGCTATGACCACTACTTAGAAAAATATTACTATCAGAACTTCTATTGCTTCTGCTATAACCACTACTTCTGCTACTACTGCTACTCCTACAAATACTACTATTGCTACTACTACCACTTGTACTAGTAGTATTGATACTATAACTATTAATACTGCTATTACAACAACAACTACTACTTCCTCTACTACAACTATTACTGCTACTACTACTAGTACTACTGCTGCTATTACTGCTATGACTGCTACTACTACTAGTTCAGCTATTGCGGCTACTACTACTACTATTGCAACTATAACTACTACTTTTCCTTCTAATGCTACAGCTATTACTACTATAACTACTACTATTGCTACTACTACTACTGCTGCTGCTGATACTACAATTACTTATACTACTACTGCTACTACTACCACTACTACTACTACCACCACTTATCCTACTATGATTACCACTGCTACTACTACTACCACTACTACTGCTACTCTAACTAATACTACTGGCGCAACTACAACTGCTGCTACTACTATTATTACTACTACTACTATTACTACTACAACAACTACTACTACTACAAATACCACAACTTCTACTTCTATAACTACAACTACAGCTACTATTGCTACTGTTGCTAGAACTGCAGCTACTACTACTGCTACTATGACTACTACTACTACTACTCCTACTACTGCTTCTATCAATACTACTGCTTCTACTACTTCTAGTGTTGCAACTACTTCTACTGCTATAACTACTACCACTACTAATACTACAGTTGCTGCTACAACTGCTGCTACTGCTATAGTTGCTACTACTACAGCTGTTATTACTACTGCTTCTACTACTACTATTGCAATTACTACTACTATGACTACTACAGCAACTACTAATACCACTACCACTGCTGCTACTACCACTGCTACTACTATCACCACTTCTCCTACTACCGTTACCACTGCTACTACTACTACTACTACTCCAACTAATACTACTGGAGCTACTACACCAAATACTACTACTATTATTATTATTACTACTACTACTATTACTACTACTACTACTATTACTATTACTACTACCGTTACCACTACTACTACTACTACTGTTACCACTTCTTCGGCTACCACTACAACTACTACTGCTATGACAACTATTGCTACTACTATTACTTATACTACTACTGCTTCTACTACTGTTGCCACTATAGCCACTACTGCTACCACTAATTTGACTGCCACTAAAATTACTACTGCTACTACCAATACTTCTACTAATACTCCTACTACTGCTACAATTGCTACAACAACAGCAACTACTACTACTACCACAACTCCCATGGCTATAACTACTGCTACTGCAACTACTACTACTACTACAACTATTGCATCTACCAATGCAACTATGAACATTACTACTAGAACTTCTACTGCTTCTGCCATAACTACTACTTTTGCTACTACTGCTACTCCTATAAATACTACTATTGCTACTACTACCACTTCTAGTACTAGTATTGGTACTATGACTATTAATACTACTAATACAACAACTACTATTACTTCTGCTAGAACTATTACTGCTACTACTACTAGTACTACTGCTGCTATTAATGCTATGACCCTACTACTGCTTCTTTAGCCACTGCGGCTACTACTACTACTGCAGCTACAACTACTACTTCTCCTTTGAATGTTACAACTATTACTACTATAACTGCTACTACTGCTACTGCTACTACTAGTACTACTATTACTTATACTATGACTACTACTACCACTTCTCCTACTAGGATTACCATTGCTACTGCTACTGCTACCACTAATACTGCGACCCCAACTAATACTACTGGCGCTACTACAACTACTACTACAAATAGTATTACCATTATTATTATTATTATTATTATTATTACTACTACTACTACTACTACTACTACTACTACTGCTACTACTACTACTAATACTACCACTTCTACTTTTATAACTACAACTATTGCTGCTACTACTACTACTATGACTAGTACTATTGCTACTACTATTATTACCACTACTCCTACAACTGCTACTATCAATACTACTGCTTCTACTACTTCTAGTGCTGCAACTACTGCTACTGCTACTGCTACAACTACTACCACTACTATTACTATAGCTGTCGCTACAACAGTTGCTACTACTATTGCTGCTACTACTATATTTGCTACTACTACTGCTTCTACTACTGCTGTTGCTATTACTACTACTATGACTACTATAGCAACTACTGATTCTACTACCACTGCTGCTACTACCACTACTACTACTACCACCACCTATTCTACTACGATTACCACTACTACTACTACTACCACCACTACTACTACCACTACTCCAACTAAACTATAGCCGCTACTACAACTACTACTACTACTATTACTACTACTACTACTACTATTACAACTACTACTACTATTGCTACTACTAATACTACCACTTCTAATTCTATTACTACTTCTATCACTACTACTGCGGTTACTACTACTGCTACGACTACTACTACCACTACTACTATTACTACGGTTACTACTGCTACTACTACCACTACAACTAATGCTGCTACAACACCTACTGCTACTACTGTTACTTATACTACTACTGCTACTACTGCTACTACTTTTTCAACTGCAACTACAACTAATGCTGCTACAACACCTATTGCTACTACTGTTACTTACACTACTACAGCTACTACTGCTACTGTTGCTACTACAACAATAACAAAAACTGCTATTGCTACTATTGCTACCACTACTGCCACAACTACAACCACTAATTTGACTGCCACTAAAATTACTATGGCTACTACCAATACTTATACTACTACTAGTACTACTATTGCTACAATAACAACAACTATTACTACCACTACTCCCACGGCTACTACTATTGCTACTGCAATTGCTCCTAATGCTGCAACAACCACTGCTACAACAACTACTGCTACTACCACTGCTACTATGAACATTATTACTAGAAATACTACGGCTTCTGCTACAACTACTACTTTTTCTACTACTGCTACCCCTACTAATACTACTATTGCTACTACTACCATCGCAACTACTAGTATTACTACTATGACTATTAATAGTACTACTACAACTACTACTACTACTACTACTAGTACTACTGTTGTTGTTACTGCTACAACTGCTACTACTACAACTACAACTACTACTTCCCCTTCTAATGCTACAACTATTACAACTATAACAAGAACTACTGCTACTAGTTCTACTACTACGATAACTACTACTACGTCTACTACTAATGCTACGATTACTACTACTGCTACAACTATTACTACTACCACTACCATCATTGCTACTACTATTACTACTTCTACTACTAGTACTACTACAACAACTACTACAATTATTACTACTACTACTACAACTACTAGTACTACTACTACTACCATTGCAACAACAACAGCAACAACTACTACTACTGCAACTTTTACTACTACTCCTACTCCTACTCCTACTATTATTACTACTACTAATACTACTCCTACTCCTACTTCTACTACTAATACTACTACTACAACTACTACTGCTAAAATGCTTTTGCTACAACTACTTCTCCTACTGCAACTATAGGTACTAATGCTCTACTACTATGACTACTACTACAACTACTTCTCCTGCGGCAACGACAAGAACTACTACTACTACTACTACTACAACGATTACTACTGCTGCTACTACCACAACTACTTCTCCTACGACTACGATTACAACTACAAAAACTAATACTAGTGCTACTACAGCTACTACTACTACTACTACTACTACTACTGTTGCTGCTGCTACGACACTACTACTACTACTACTATAATTGTTGTAGCTATTGCTACTTCTACTACTAGCACTATAGCAAGAGCTGCTACTACTACTACTACAACAACAACAACTACTACTATTACATCTTTGACTACTATTACTACAACTTCTGCAACCATAGCTCCACTACTACAAGTACTTCTTCTACTACTACTACATCTACTACTGGTTCTATTGCTGCTCTACTGCTGCTGCTATTATGGCTATTACAGCTACTACAACTACAACAACTACTACTAATACTACTACTACTCCTGCTATAGCTACAACCACCACGACTCATGCTACTACTACTAATGCTACTAATAGTATACCTACTACTACTGCTATTGCTACTGTAGCTACTATTGCTACAACTGGTACTACTACTACTACTGCTGCTACTACGGCTAATACTATTGTTACTACTGCTACTTCGATTACTTTTATTACTATTGCTAGTGTCACTACAACTATTGCTACTGCTACTGCTGCTATCACTACTACTATTGCTACCGCTACTGCTACTACTACTACTACTGATACTACTACTACTGCTACTACAACTATTATTACTACTCCTACTATTACTCTTTCTACTACTACTGCTACAACAACAACTACTGCTACGACTACTATTATGATGGACTATGACCACAACTACGACCACAACTGCACACGATAACTTTTCCACTACCCTACTACTACTATTCTCTTATTATGCTACTAGTACACAAACTACTTGTTGGGTACTACTACTACTACTACTACTACTACTACTACTACTACTACTACACTACGACGACTACTGACTACTACTACTACTCTACCTACTACTACTACGACTAACTACTACTACGACTCCTACTACTACTACTACTACTACTACTATTGTGATGATTGTTGTTGCTACTATTGCAACTACTACTACTACTGCTACTCCTGCTACTACTACCAACTCACTACTCCTATTATAGTTACAATTCTGCTATAATAGCTACTTGCAACTTCTAGTGCTGTTGCTATAACTACAACTATAGATACTACTACTAGTTTTGCTACTACAACTATAACTATTACTACCATAGCTACTTATACTATCACTATGGCTACTGCTGCTGCTACTACTACTGCTACTACTACCACCACCGCAACTACTACTACTATTATTGCTTCTACTACTACTTTTACAACTTTGCCTACTACTACTGTTGCTACTACTACAACTGCTAGTACTAGTGCTATTGCTACTACTACAATAACTACTACTACTACTACTATTAATACTGCTACTATTGGCACTAATGCTACCACTACTTTTATTGCTTCTACTACTATAGCTAGTTCTACTGCTATAACTAAAACAACAACAACAACTACTACTACTGCTATAACTATTGCTAGTAGTAGTAGTAGTAGTATTATTATTGTTATTATTAGTAGTAGTAGTAGTAGTAATGGTTGCAGTAGGAGCAACAGTAGTAGTAGTTGTTGTTGTTATTATAGTTGTAGTTCTAATAGTAGTAGTCAAACTGGTTGCAATAGTAATAGAAGTAGTAGTAGTAGTAATAGTAGCATCAATAATTATCATAATAGTACTAGTAGTAATAGTTGTATTTGTAGCAGTATTAGTAGTACTTGTAGGAGTAGGGGTAGGAGTTGCAGTAGTAGTAGTAGAAGTAGGAGTAGGAGGAGTAGTAGTAGCAGTAGTAGGAGTAGGTGTAGGAGTAGTTGCAGGAGTCATAGTAGTTGGAGTAGTAGCAGCAATAGAAGTAATAGTAGTAGTAGTAGTAGGAGTGGGAGTAGGAGTGGTAGAAGTAGTATTAGTAGTCGTAGTTGTAGAAAATGTAGTAGCAGTAGTTGTAGTCTAAGTAGCAGCAGCAGCAATAGCAGCAGCAGTAGTAGTATTAGAAGTAGCAATAATAGTAGTAGTAGTAGCAGCGATTGTAGTAGTAGTAGCTATAGTAGTAGCAGTTATTGTAATAGGAGCTATAGTAGTTGCAGTTATAGTAGTAGTCATAGTAGTTAGACTACTGGTAAGAGTTTGAGTTGGAATAGCAGTAGCAGGAGTTGTAGTAGTACTAGTAGGAGTCGTAGTAGTGGCAGATGCTGGAGTAGCTATTGTATTTTAAATATTAGGATGAGGAGCTATAGTTGTGGTAGTAGTAGGAGTAGCAGTACGAGTGCTAATAAGAGTTGTAGTAGCAGAAAAATTATTATTATTAGTAGTAGCAGCAGTAGTTGCAGTAGTAGTAGTAGTAGTAGCTATAGTAGTAGTTGTAGTAGTAGTTGTAGTGGTAGTAATAGTAGTAGTAGTAGTAGTAGTCGCAATAGTAGTAGCAGTTGTCGTACTAATAGTAGTAGTTGTAGTTAGATTAGTAGTTGTAGGAGTTGTAGTAGGAGTAGTAGTAGTGGTAGCAACAACGGTAGTAGTGCTAGTAGTAGTAGGAGTAGTAGGAGTAGTGGTAGAAGTAGTAGGAGCGTTAGGAGGAGAAGTATTCAGAGTAATAGTACGGTAATAGTAGTAGTAGTGGTTGTTGTTGTAGGTGTATTAGGATTAGTAGTAGTAGTAGTAGTAGTAGTAGTAGTAGTATTCTTAGTAGTAGTAGTAGTAGAAGAGGCAACAACAGCAACAGTAGTAGAAGTTATATCAGTAGTACTAGTTGTAGCAGAAGTAGCAGAAGTAGTAGTAGTAGCTGTAGTAGTAGTACTAGTAGTTGTAACAATAGTAACAGTAGTAGTAGTAGTTTTAGTAGGAGTTGGTGTAGGAGTTAGAGTAATTATACTCATAGTGGTAGTAGTAGAAGCTATAGTAGTTGTAGTAGTAGCAATAGTAGTAGTAGTTACAATACTAGTAGTAATAGTTGTTGTAGACATGGTAGATGTAGTAGTAGTTGTAGTAGTTGTAGTAGTTGAAGTAGTAGTAGGAGTTGTAGTAGGAATAGGAGTTCGCATAGGATTAGTTATAGTAGTAGTATTAGTAGTAGTAGTAGCAGTAGTAGTAGTAGTACTGGTAGTAGTAGTAGCACCAGCAGTAGTAGTAGTGGTAGTTGTATAAGTTGTAGGAGGAATAGTAGTTGTTGTTGTTGCAGTTGACGTAGTAGTAGTAGTGGTAGTATTAGTAGTAGTAGTAGTAGTAGTAGTAGTAATGGTATTAGTTATCGTAATAGAAGTAGGAGGAGAAATAGTAATAGCAATAGAAAAGGTTGTAAGAGTTGTAGTAATAGTAGTAGGAGTAATAGTAGGAATAGCAATAGAAGCAGTAGTTGCTGTAGAAGCAGCAGTAGAGGTAGTAGTACTAGAAGTAGTAGTCGCCGCAGTATTAGTAGAAGCATAAGTAATAATATTAGTAATAGAAGTAGTAGTAGTAGCAGTAATAGTAACATTCAGAGAAGTAACTATTATTGTTGTAGTAGTAGTGGTAGTTGTAGAAGAAGTTATACTAATATTAATAGTAGCAGTAGTAGTAATAATAATAATATTAGAAATAATTATAGTTTTTATAGGAGTTATAGTAGTTGAAGTAGCAATAGTGGTAGTTGTTATAGGAGCATTAGGAGTAGTAGTGGTGGTAGTAGTAATAGTAATAATCATAATCGTAGTTGTAGTAGTTGTACTAGTAGTAGTGGTAGTAAGAGGAGGAGCATTAGTTGTTGTAGTTGTACTCCTACTACTAGTAGTAGCCTTTGTTGTAGTTGCAGCAACGATAGCTATAGTAGGAGTAGGAGTAGTAATAGTAGTAGTAGTTGTTGTTGTAGAAGTAGTAGTAGGATTAGTAGTAGTATTAGTTATATTAGCAGTGGTAGAAGTAGTAGTAGTAGTAGTAGTAGTAGTACGAGTAGTAGCAGTAGCAGTAGTAGTAGTCATTGTTGTAGTCGTAGTAGTGGTAGTTGCAGTAGTTGCAGTAGTAGCAGTAGTAGCAGTACCCGTAGTAGTTGCAGCAGCAGCAGCAGCAGTAGTTGTTGTTGTTGTTGTAGTAGTAGTACTAGGAGTAGTAGTCGTGTTAGTAGTAACAGTATAAGTAGTAGTTACAGTAGTTGTTGTAGGAGTAGAAGGAAGAGTAGTAGGGCAACAATAATAGTAATAGTATTAGGAGGAGCTGTAAAAGTAGTAATAGCAGTATTAGCTGCTACAGCAGCAGTAGTAGTTGTTGTTATTGCTGTTGTAGTAATAATAGCAGCAGTTGTTGTTGTAATAGTAGCAATAGTAGTAGTAGTAGTAGTAGTAGTAGTAGTAGTAGTAGTAGTAGTAGTTATACTAGTACTAGTAGTAATAGTAGTAGTTATTGGAGTAGTAGTAGTGCATGTAGTAGTAGCTATAGTAATAGCAGTTATAGCAGTAGTAGTTATAGGAGCAGTAGTAGAAGTATTTGTAGTAGTAGTAGTGGTAGAAGTAGTAGTAGTAGTAGTTGTTGTTGTTGTTGTTATTGTAGTTGGAGTAGTAGTAGTAGTAAGGGTGGTAGTAGTAGTAGTTGTTGTTGTAGTAGTAGGAGTAGTAGTAGCGGTAGTAGTGGTAGTAGTAGGAGTGGTAGTGGTGGCGGTTGGAGTAGTAGTAGTAGTTGTCATTGTTGTAGTAGGAGTTTTTGTAGTAGTCATAGTAGTAGTTGTGGGAGTAGTAGCAATACTAGTTGAAATAGTTGTACTAGTAGTAGCGCAGTAGTAGTCGCAATTGCAGGAGTACTAGAGGTAGTAGTAGTAGTGGTGGTGGTAGTTGTAGTTGTATTAGTAGTAGTAGTTGTTGTTGTTATTATAGTAGAAGTAGCTATTGTAGTAGTTGTAGTAGTCATAGTAATAGCAGTAGTTGTAGTAGTAGTTGTAATAGTTGTTGTAGTAGCAGTTGTTGTTGTTGTTTCTATAGTATCATGGTAGTAGTAGTAGCATGAGTGGTGATAGTATTAGAAGTAGAAGTCGTAGTACTTGTAGGAACAGTAGCAGTAGTGGCTATAGTAGCTATAGTAGAAGAAGTAGTAGTAGTAGGTGTAGTAGTAGTTGTAGTAGGACGATTAGCTAGAGGTGTAGCAGCAGTCGTAGAAGTAGTAGTTGTTGTTATTATAGTAGATGTAGTAGTAGTTATTGTTGTTGTTGTTGTAGTAGTAGCAGTAGCAGTAGTGTTAGTAGTCACAGTAGTAGTAGCAGCAGCAGCAGTATTAGCAGTAGTAGTAGAAATAGTAATAGTAGTGGTAGAGGTGGTAGTAGTAGTAGTAGTGGTAGTAGTAGTAGTAGTAGCATTAGTAGTAGTAGAGGTAGTAGGAGTAGTAGCATTAGTAGTAGTGCAGTAGTCGTAGGAATAGTAGCTATTGTAGTAGCTATTGTAGTAGCATTAGTAGTAGTGCAGTAGTAGTGCATTAGCAGCAGCAGCATCAGCAATGCTAGTAGTAGTCGTACTACTAGTAATAGTAGAACTAGTTGTAGTAGTAGTAGTAGTAACAATCGAACTCGTAGTTGTCGCACTAGCAATAACAGTAGTGGTAGTTGTATTAGTTGTGGTAGTAGTAGTAGTTATAGTAGTAGCAACTACAGTAGCAAGAGAAATAGTGAAGTAGTAAGAGGAGTATTAGTAATAGTAATAGTGGTAGTCATAGTAATAGTGTTAGTAGTCATAGTTGGAGTAGTGGTAGTAGCGGTAGTAGTAGTAGTAGTAATAGTAGTAGTAGTAGTAGTAGTAGTAGCAGTAGTAGCAACAGCAGTAGTAGTAGTAGTCATAGTAGTAGTAGTAGAAGTAGTTGAACTAGTAGTAATAGTAGTAGGAGCAGGAGTTGGAGTAGGAGTAGTGCTAGGAGTAGTAGTATTTGGAGTAGCTATAGTAGTAGTAGTAGTAGTAGTAGTAGTAGTAGCAGTAGCTCAAGTAGTAACAAAAGTTGTAGCAGCAGTAGCAGTAGTAGGAGTAGTAGTAGTAGAACTAATAATTGTAGTAGCATTAATAGCCGTAGGAGTAGTAGTAGTAGTTGTTGTTGTTGTTGTTGTTGTAGTACAGTTGTAGTAGCAGTAGTAGTAGCAGTAGTAGTAGCAGCAATAGTAGGCGATGTAGCAGTAGTAGCAATAATAGTATTAGTATTAGCCGTAATAGTAGCATTAGTTGCAGCAATGGGAGTAGTAGCAGTCGTACTAGTACTAGTAGTAGCAGTAGTAGCAGAAGAACCAGCAGTAATAGTAATAGTGGTAGCCATAGCAATAGTAGCCATATTAGTAGTAGCAGTAGTTGTACTAGTGGTAGCAGTAGGAATAGCAGTACTAGTAGTAGTAATAGCAGCAGTAGTAGGAGTGGTAGCAGCAGCAGTAGGATTAGTAGTAGTAGCAGTAGTAGTAGAAGAAGAAGAAGAACAACAAGTGGTAGTAGTGGTAGTAGTTGTTGTAGCAGCTGCAGTTGCAGTAGCAGTAGTTGTAGTAGTAGTAGTAGTAGTAGTAGAAGTAGTTGTAGTACTAGCAGCAACAACAATAGTAGCAGTAGTAGTAGCTATAGTAGTCATAGTAGTAGTGTGGCAGAAGTAGTAATAGTAGTAGCAGTAGCAGTAGTAGTTGTTCTCGCAGTAGTAGTAGTAGCAGCAGCAGCAGCTGCAGCAGCAGCAGCTGCAACAGCAGTACTAGTACTAGTGTTAGTACTAGTAGTCTTAGTCATTGTTGTATAGTAGTAGTAATAGGAGTAGCCACAATCGGAGAAGTAGAAGTAGTTGTAGCAGTATTAGCTACAGCAGCAACAGCAGCAGTAGCAGTAATAGTGGCCATAGTTGTTGTAGTAGTGGTTGTTGTTAGAGCAGCCGCAGTAGTAATAGTTATTGTAGCAGCCATAGTAGTAGTACTAGAAATAGTTGTAGTAACAGTAGTAGTTACTGCGGTAGTAGTAGCCATAGCAGCAATAGCAGGAGTAGCAGAAATAGTAGCGGAAGTAGTAGTATTATCAGCAGCGGTTGCCACATTAGTTGTTGTAGTAGTAGTTGCTGCAGCATTAGTGGCAGTAAGTAGTTGTAGCAGCAGTAGCAGAAGCAGCAATAGTGGCAGTAGAAGTAGTAGTATTAGAAGCAGCAGCAGCAGTAGCAGTGGTTGTACTAGCAGTACAAGTAGTAGCAGAAGTGCAGAAATCGTAGAAGTAGTAGGGGAAGTAGTAGTAATTATAGTAGCAATAGCAGTAGCAGTAGCAGCAGTAGTATTATTTGTAGCAACAGTAGTAACAGAAGAAGCAGAAGTAGCAGAAGTTGTAGTAGTAGTACTAGCAGTAGTTATAGTAGAAGCGGTAGTAGTATTAGTGACAATAGCTATAATAGCAATGGCAGTAGTAGTAGTAGTAGTAGCAGCAGTAGTTCTAATAGTAGTAATAGTAGTAGCTATTGTAGTTGCAGGAGAAGTAGTAGTAGTTATGGTAGTAGTACTTACAGTAGTTGTACTACTCATAGTAATAGTAGCAGTAGTAGTAGCAACTGAAGAGGTAGTAGTAGCAGTAATCATAATAGCAGTAGTTATTTTTGCATTTATAGTGGACGTAGCTCTAGTAGTAGTAGTTGTTGGACTAGAAGAAGTAGTAGCACTTGTAGTAGCAGTAGGAGTAGTAGGAGTCGTATTAGAAAAAGTTATCATAGTAGTAGTAGTAGCAACAATAGTAGTAGTTGCAATAGTAGAAGTAGTATTAGCAGTCACAGTAGTTGTAGTTGAAGTATTAGTAGTATTAGTAGTAGCAGCAACAATAGTAGTAGTAGCAGCAGTAGTAGTACCAGAAGTAGTAGTAGTAGTACTAGTAGTAGTTGTAGTAGTAGCAGCAGCAGTAGTAGTAGTGGTAATAGTAGCAGTAGTAGTAGTAGCAAAAGTGCAGCAATTGTAGCAGTAGTTGTGGAAGAAGTAGTAGTAGCAGTAGTAGTAATAGTAGTAGCAATAGCGGTAGTCGGAGCAGTAGTAGTATTAGTTGTTGTAGTAGTAGTAGCAGTAGCAGAAGTTGTTGGAGTTGGAGTAGTAGTAGTACTTGTAGAAATTATTGTCGTAGTAGTAGTAGCAGCAGCACCAGGAACAGTAGTAGTTGTAGTAATAGTAGTAGTATTCGTAGCCACAATACTAGTAGTTGTAGTTGTAGTAGCAGTAGTAGGAGAAAGAGTAGCAGTAGTAGTTGTAGTAGCAGCAGTAGTGGTAGCTGTAGTAGTTGCAGTGGTGGTAGTAGTAGTAGTAGTACCATTCGAACTAGTAGGAGTAGTAGTAGTGGTACTAGAAGTAGGAGTTGGAACAGGAGTAGTACTAGTAATTATTGTATTTGGAATAGTTGTAGTAGTAGTAGCAGTTGTAGCAGTAGTAGTAGTAGTAGTTGCGAAAATAGTAGTAGAAGTTGTAGCAGTAGCAGTAGTAGTAGCAGTAGTAATAATTGTAGAAGTAGTAGTAGTAGTAGTATTAATAGCCGACGGTGTAGTAGTAGTTGTAGCAGTTGGAGTACTAGTAGAAGTAGTAGTAGAAGAAGTAGTAGTAGTAGGAGTAGTAGTAGAAGGAGGAGGAGTAGCAGCAGCAACTGTAGGAGTAGTTGTGGTAGTAGTAGTTCTCATAGTAGTGTGATAGCAGTAGCAGTAGTAGTAGTAATAGTAGGACTAGTTGTAGTAATTATTATAGTTGTTGGAGTAGTTGTAGTACAAGTAGGAGGAGTTATACTAGTAGTGTGGTAGTAGGAGCAGTTGTAGTAGTAGTGGTGGTGGTGGTAGTGGTAGTCATGGTAGTAGTAGTAGCACGACTAGTACTAGTAGTACTAGTACTTGTAAAAGTAGTAGCAACACTAAGGAGAGTGGTAGTGGTAGAAGCAGTAGCAACAGTAGTAGTAGCAGTAGCTATAATCATAGTTGCTGCGGCAGCAGCAGCAGCAGCAGTAGTGGTTGTTGTGGTAGTAGTAGTAGAAGTTGTAGTTGTAGTAGTAGTGGTAGAAGTAGTAGTAGGAATAGTAGTAGTAGTAGGAGTTGGGTTAGGAGCCATAGTAGTAATAGTAGTAGTAGTATTTATTATTGTTGTAATTGTAGCAGTAGTAGTAGTAGCAGTAGGAGTAGTGGTAGGCGTCGTCGTCTTGTCGTAGTGTATATCATCGGCGGATAGTAGTCCGCCGAGGCTTATTGTGTGGCCCTCGATCCGTATTAGTCGTGTAGTACTCTTGGTAGTGAGTCCTGGTAGTAAGTTGGTAGGCAATGGAATTAGCAAATAGTAGTGTTATAGTAGTGGTGTAGTACTATAGTGTAGTGGTAGTGTCGCTGTCAGTAGTCGTTTGTCATTTGTAGTCGTAGTAGTACGACCCTCATTAGTCGCAACCGTCATCGTAGGGACCGCCGAGTTGTAGTAGTGTCATAGTAAGTAGGGTGCTTGAATAGTTTGCAGAAGCAGTAGGTGAAAGCTGTATGGGGCCTAGTATAGTTGTAGAATATACGATGAGTAGGTTAGTAAAGCTCAGATTGCCGAAGCAGTTATAATAGCTGTAGTTGTTATTGTGATTGTGGTACTAGTATTAGTAATTATTGTAGTAGTGCATGCCATAGCATAGCAGCAGCAGCAGCAGCAGTAGCAGTAGTAGTTGGCGGAGGAGGAGTTTTAGCAGTAGCAGTAGTAGTAAGAGTAGTAGTAGTAGTAATAGCAGGAGAGTAGCAGTTGCAAAAGTAGTAGCAGTCGGAGTAGTAGTAGTTGTCGTAGTTGTAGACGCAGGAGTAGGGGTTGCATTAGGGGTAGTCATGGTGGTAGTAGTAGTAGCATTTGCAATAGTAGTAGTAGTTGCAGCAGCAGCAACAATGGCAGTGGTAGTTGTTGTTACTGTTGTTGTTGTTGTTGTTGTCTTAGTAGTAGTAGTAATAGTAGTAGTTGTAGTAGAAGTAGTAGTAGTAGTAGTAGTAGTAGTAGTAGTAGCAGTAGTAGTAGTAGTAGTAGTAGTAGTAGTAGTAGTATAGTAGGAAGTATTATAGTCGCACCAATAATAGGACGTAGGTGTGGAGTAAGGCACCCTCGGTAGTGGTATCCGTAGGTATAGTAAGTAAGTAGAGGAGGAGGAGTAATCGTAGCCGCCGTAATGCTGAGTCTGTTATAGTAGTCGTTTGGCGTTCGTCTTTTTTTCCGTAGCCTTGTCGTCGAGTGCGGCAGCAGCCGCCCGCCAGCCAACAGTCTTGTAGTCGTCCTCGGTGCTTGTCGCCGCCGTGTGCCTCGTCCCCGTAGTAGTATCAATAATGGCAGTAGTGGTAGTAGTAGTAGCGATAATGGCAGTAGTAGTAGTAGAAGTAGCAGTAGCACTAGTAGAGGTAGTAGTAGTAGTAGTAGTTCTTGTTGTCATAGTCGTACTAGCAGTAGTGACAGTAGCAGTAGCAGTAGCAGTAGTAGTTGTTGTAGTAGTAATAGTAGTACTACTACTAGTAGCAATTGCACTAGTGGTAGTAGTAGTAGTAGTAGTAATATTAGTAGGAGTTGGGGTAGGATTCGGAGTAACAGTAGGGTTACTAGTTTCTGCAGTAGTAGTGCTATGTGAAGTAGTTGTAGTAGTAGGTGTCGTAGTGGTAGTAATAGCTGCAATAGTAGTAGTAGTAGTAGTAGTAGTAGTAGTAGTAGTTATTGTAGTAATTATAGTAGTAGTAGTTATTGTTGTTGTTATAGTAGTAGTAGCATTAATAGCAATATAAGCAGTAGTATCAATAGCAGTTTTAATAGTAGTAGTAGTAGTATTAGTAGTAGTAGTAGTAGTTGTAGTAGACATAGTAGCGACGACCGTAGTAGTAGCAGTAATAGCAGCAACAGTAGTAGTATCAATTGTAGTAGTAATAGTAGCAGCATCAGTAATAGTAGTTGTCGCAGTGGTAGTAGCAACGAAAGTAGTTGTCGTAGTGACTGGAGTAGTAGTAATAGTTGTTGTAGTAGTAGTAGTACTAGTAGTACTAGTAGTAGTAGTAGATGCAGTAATAGTAGTAGTAGGAGGAGGAGGAGGAGGAGGAGTAGGGGTAGTAGAGGTAGCCATAATAGTTGTGGTAGTAGTAGTAGTAGCAGTTCTAGTAACTGTAGCAGCAGTAGCATGAGAAGTAGTAGTAGTAGTCGTACTAGTAGAAGTAGCAGCGGTAGTAGTGTAGTAGTAGCTACAGCAGTAGTAGTTGTAGTAGTAGTAGTAGGAGGAGGAGGAGCTATTGTAGTAGTAACTAAAGTAGCTGGAGTAGCACAAGTAATAGTTGTAGTAGTAGTTGTTGTTGTTGTAACTGTAGCAGTAGTCACAATAGTAGTCGCAGCAGTAGTAATAGTAGTAGTAGTAGTAGTAGTAATAGCAGTAATTGTAGTAGTACTAATAGCTATAGTAGAAGATGTTTCATTAGTAGCTATAGTAGTCGTAGTAGCAACAGTAGTAGTTGCGGTAGTAGCAGCTATAGTAGTAGTAGTAGTGGTAGTAGTAATAGTTGTAGTAGTAGCAGAAGCAGTGGCAGTAGTAGGAGTAGAAGTAGTACTAGTAGTAGTAGTAGTAGCCAAAGTAGCAGTTGTAGAAGTGGTATTTCTAGTAGTAGTAGTAGCAGTTGTGCAGTAGTAGTAGTACTTGTAGTAGTAGTATTAGAAGTAGTGATAGTAGTTGCAATAGCGCAAGTTGCAGTAGGAGCAGTTGTCCTATAACAAGTAGTAGAAGTAGGCACAGCAATAGTAATGATAACAGTAGTAGCAGTAGTAGTCGTTGTAGCCTTAGTATTAGTAGCCATTGTACCGGTAGTAGTCACAGCAGTAGTAGCGGTTATAGTTGCAGTAGTAGTCTAAGTTGGAGAAGTAATAGTAGTAGTTGTAGTTGCTATAGTAGGAGTAGTTGTAGTTGCTGTAGTAGTAGCAGTAGCAGCAATAATAGTAAGTAGTAGATGTGGTACTAGTAGTACTAGTAATAGCAATAGTAGTAGTTGTAGTAGCAGCAGCATAAGTAGTAGTAGTATTAGTAGTAGTAGTAGAAGCTGCAGTAGTAGTATGAGTAGTAGCAGGAGTAGTTGTAGTAGTGGTTGGAGTAGTAGTACTAGTGGTAGAAGTGGAACCATTAGTAGAAGGAGTAGTAGTTATTATTGTTGTCATAGTAGTAGTAGAAGTAGTTGTTGTTGTAGTCGTCGTAGCAGCAGCAATAGTAGTAGTACTAGTAGTAACAATAGCCGCAATAGTAGCAGTATTAGTAGTTATTGTAGTAGTAATAGTGGTAGTAGTAGTAGCAGTAGTTGTTGAAGTAGAAGTAGTAATAGTAGCAATAGTGCTTGTTCGAGTAGTAGTATCAAATATTGCAGTAGTTGTAGTAGTCGTAGTGGCATTAGTTATCAAAGTAGTTGTAGTTGTATTAGCAGTAGTAGTAATAGTACTAATAGCAATAGTTTCAGTAGTAGCAGTAGTCATAGTGGCAGAAATAGCAGCAGCAGTAGTACTGGTAGTAGTAGTAGTAGCCGTAGCAGTATGAGTACTAGTAGTAGGAGTAGGAGTAGAAGCCATAGTAGCTATAGTAGGAGTAGTAGTAACAGACGTATTAGTAGTAGTAGCAATAGGGGCAGTACTAGCAGTAGTAGTTGTTATGGTAACAACAATAGTAGTGATAGCCGTAGTTACTGTAGTAGTAGTAGTAATAGCAATAGAGGTAGTTGTAGTAGTAGTAGCAGTAATAGTATTTGTAGGAGTAGTAGCAATAGTAGTACTAGTAGTGGTCACACCAGTAGTAGTTGTGGCAGCCGTAGTAGTAGGGGTAGTTTCAATAGTAGTGGTAGAAGTTGTAGCAGTAGCAATAGTAGTAGTAGTAGTAATAAAAGTAGTAATAGTAGTACCAGTAGCCATTGTAGTAACAATATTAGTAGTAGCAAAGTAGTTGTAGTTGGCAGAGTACTAGTAGTAATAATAGCAGCAGTAGTAGTAAGTGTAGTAGTAGTAGTAGTATTAGTAGTAGCTGTAGTAGTAGAAGTAGTAGTTGCAATAGAAGTAGCAGCAGTAGTGGTAGCAATAGTAGTTGTAGGAGAAGTAGTAGTAGTAGCAGTAGCAGTGCTAGTCATAGAAGAAGTAGTAGTAGGATTAGCATTAGTAGCAAGAGAAGTAATAGCAGTAGCAATAGTAGTAATAGTAGTAGCAGTAGTAGTAGCAGAGGTAGTAGTAGGATAAGTAGAAGTCGTAGCAATAGCAGTTGCAGTAGCAACAACAATAGTAGTAGTAGTAGCAGTTGTAGTAGTTGTTGTTGTAGTAGTAGTAGTATCTGTTTGGTAAGTAGCAGTACTAGCAGTAGAAGTAGTAGTAATAGCAGTACTAGTAGTAGTAGTAGCAGCTATCGTAGCGGAAGTCGTAGTAGTTTTAGTAGTAGTAGAAGTAGCAGGAATAGTAGTAGCAATAGCTATAGTAGTAGTGGTAGCAGTAGTAGTAGTCACTGTCGTAGTAGCAACAGTAGCAGATGTAGTAGTAGTAGTAGTTGAAGAAGCCGTAGTAGTAGCTTGAGCAGTAGGAATAGTAGCAGCAGTAGCAGTTGCAGTATTAGTAGTAGAAGTAGCGGTAATAGCAATAGTAGTCGTAGTATCATTGGTAAAAATAATAAAAGTAGTAGTAGTAGCAATAGTAGCAATAGTAGCAATAGTAACAGTAGTTGTAGAAGTAGTCGAAGGAGTAGTAGAAGTAGTAGCTAAGTAGGAACAATGGTTATAGTTGTAGTTGTACTAGTCGTGGTTCGAGCAGCAACAGTAGTTTTTGTATAATTAGCTGGACTAGTAGCAGCAGCAGAAGGTACAGTAGTAGTTGTAGCAGTAGTGGTAGTAGTTGTAGTAGCATTAGTAGTAGTAGTAGTTGGAGTGTAGCTGCAACAGTAGTAGTTGCAGTAGAAGTAGTAGAAGTAGTAGTAACAGTTGCCGAAGGAGTAGTCGTAGTAGTTGAAGCCATAGCGAAAGTAGTAGTAGTAGTATTAGAAGCAGTAGTCGTAGTAATAGGGGTAGTAGCAGTAGTAGTAGCAGAAGCAATAGTAGTAGAAGTAGTTAAAGTAGTATTAGCAGAAATAGTAGAAGCAGTTAAAGTAGTAGCAAGCTGATGCGTAGTAGTAGAAGTAGTAGTTGTAGTAGTAGTAGTAGTAGTCGTTGGAGTAGTAATAGGAGGAGCAACAGTAGCAGTTGAAGCAGTAGGAGCAGTTGTAGTAGCGATAGTAGTTGTAGTAGTTGTAGCAGCAGCAATATTAGTTGGGGTAGTCCTAGTTGTAGCTGTTGTATCAAAAGTACTAGTGGTTTGTAGTAGCAGTAGTAGTTGTAGCAGAAGTAGAAGTCGCAGTAGTAGTAGTAGGATAAGGAGGAACAGTTGTAATAGTTGTAGTTGTAATAGTAGTAGCAGTTTTAGTAGTTGTTGTAGTAATAGTATTAGTAGTAGTAGTAGTTGTTGTAGTAATAGTATTAGTAGTAGTAGCATTAGTAGTAGCGTTAGTAGCTGTAGAAGTAATAGTAGGAGCAGTAGCAGTAGTAGTAGCTATAAAAGTAATAGTAGGAGCAATAGTAGTAGTTGTAGGAGTAGCAGCAAGAGTAGTAGTAGTGGAAGTAGTAATAGTAGGACTAGTAGCACTAGTAGCAATAGCAGTGGTAGCAGCAATAGTAGTGGTAGGAGCAGTTCTTGTAGTGGTAGTAGTAGCAGTAGCATAGGAGTAGCAGTAGTCATAACAGTAGTAGTAGTAGAAAGAGTAGTTGTAGGAATAGTTGTGGTGGAATTAGTAGTCATAACAGTAGCTATTGTAGCAGTTGTAGCAGTAGTAGTATCAGCAGTTGCACGAGTAGTAGCAAAAGTAGTAGTTCTAGTAGCATCTGTGGTAGTAGTAGTGGCAGAAGTAGTAGTAGTCATAGTAGCATAAGTTGTAGTAGTAGTAGCAGCAGTAGTGGTAGTAACAAAAGTTATAGTAGCAGTAGTAGTTGTAGTAACAGTAGTAATAGGATGAGAAGTAGTATTAGCAGCTGTAGAAATAGTATTAGTAGTAGTAGCGACAGCAGAAGTAGCAGCTGTAGTTGTAGTAGCAGTTGTTGTAGTAGTAGTTGTTGTTGTTGTTGTTGTAGTAGTAGTAGTAATAGTAGTAGTAGTTGTTGTTTTGGTTGTACCAGTAGTAACAATAGTAGTAGTAGTAGTACCTTTAGTAGTAATCGTAGCAGTCATAGCATTGGTAGCAGTAGTAGCAGTAGTTGTTGTAGTCGGGGCAGTAATAGCAATTGTAGTAGTAGTAGTAGTGGTAGTTGTGGTAATAGTAGTATAAGTAGTAGCAGGAGTAGTGGTTGTCGTAGGAGCAGAAGTGGTACTAGTAGTAGAAGTAGCCGTAGTAGCGGTTGTGGTAGTAATGATAATGTAGTAGTAGTAGCAGTTGTAGTAGTAGTGGTACTACTACTAGAGTATTACTAGAAGTAGCAGTAGCAGAAGTAGTTCAAGTTGCAATAGGTGCATTAGTGGTATAATAAGTAGTAGTAGTTAGAGTAGTAGTATTAGAAGTAGTAGTAGTTCTAGTACTGCCAAATTTAATTGTAGTAGAGGTAGTAGTAGTAATAGCAGTAGTTGTAATGGTACCAATAGTAGCTGTAGCAGCTATTGTAGAAGTAGCAGTAGCCATAATTGTAGTAGTAGTACTTTTGGCAGTAGTAGTAGGAGTTGGAGATGTAATAGTAGTCGCAGTGACTACAGTAGGAATAGTAGTTATTTTCGTACCAGTAGCAATAGCAACAATAATAGTAAAAGTAGTAGTCGTGGTAGTAGTGGTAGTAGTAGTAATAGTATTAGTAGCAACTATAGTAGCAGCAGCAGATTACTACTACTAGTAGTAGTAGTTGTTGTTGTTGTTGTTGTAATACTGTAGTAGATGTGGAAGCATTAGTAGTAGTAGGAGGAGGAGAAGCAGTAGTAGTTGTTATTGTTGTTGTTGTAGTAGTAGCAGCAGTGGTAGTAGTAGTAGTAGTTGCAATAGTAGTAGTAGCAATAATATTAGTAGTAGTAGTAGTAGTAGCAGCAGTAGTTGTAGTGGTAATAGTTGTAGTAGTCAAAGCAGTAGTAGCAATTGTAGTTGTAGTAGTAATAGTAGTAGTTGCAATTATAGTAGTAGCAATAGTAGTGGTAGGTGTAGTGGCAATAGCAGCAGCATTAACAGCAGTAGTTGTAGATGTAGTAGTAGTTGTAGCGGTAGATGTTATAGCAGTAGTAATAGTAGTAGTAGTAGTTGCAGTAGTCGTAATAGCAGCAAGAGTAGGAGTAGTAGCAATAGTAGTAGTAGCAGTAGTAGTAGTTGTTGGTGATGTAGAGTAGCAGCAGCAGCTATAGTTGTAGTAGCAGGCAAGGAAGTAGTAGTAATAGCAGTAGGAGTGCAAGTAGTAGTTGTAGTTGTAGTACATGTAGTTGTCATTTTACCAGTCCTAGCAATTGTTACAGTAGTAGTAGTTGTGTTGGTTGTAGTTTTAGTATTAGTTGTAGTAGTAGTAGGAGAATTAGTGTAAGCATTAGTACTGGTAGTCATTGTAGGAGTAGCCATAGTAGTAGTCGTAGTAGCAGCACTTGTAATAGGTAGAGTAGTAGTAGTAGCAGTAGGGGCAGTGGGAGCAGAACTAATAGTTGTGGTAGCAGTAGTTTCTATAGCAGCAGTAGAAGTAGCAGCAGTTGTTGTAGTTTTACAAGTAGTAGTAGTATTATTAGTAGCACAAGTATCAACAGTAGCAAAAATTGTTGTAGTACCAGTAGTAGCAGTGGTAGCAATAGTAGGAGTAGTTATAGAAGCAGTAGTGGCAATAGTAGTAGTAAAAGTAGTTGGATTAGTTATAGTAGTAGTAGTAGTAAAAAAAGTAGTAGTAGTAGTAGTAGTTGTTGTTGTTGTTGTAGTAGTACTAGTAGCAGTAATAGTAGTACTACTTGTTGTAGTAGCAGTAGTAGTAGCTGTAGTAGGAGGAGTAGTTGTAGGAGTAGGAGTCCACACTTATAGCAGTAGCAGTTGTAATAGTAGTAGTAGTCGTAGTAGTAGCAGTAGTTGCAGTAGGAGTAGTAGTTATGGTTGTAGTAGTCGCAGTAGTAATAGTAGTATTAGTAGTAATAGTAGCCCTAGTAGTAGAAGCAGTAGTGATAGCAGTTGTAGTAAGAGTAGTATTAGTGGTACTAGTATTAGTAGTAGTAGTAGTAGTAGTAGTAGTTTTAGTACTAGTAGAGTAGCAGCAGCAGCAATACTAGTGGTTGTAGTAATGGCAACAGTAGTAGTTGAGGTAGTAATAGTAGTAGTAGTAATAGTCGTAGTAGGAGTTGGAGTAGGAGCAGTCGTAAGAGTAGTCATAGTTGGAGTGGTGGTGGTAGTGGTAGTTGTCATAGGAGTCATAGTAGGAGTAGTAATAGTAGTTGAAGCCCTAGTAGTAGTAGTAGTAGTAGTAGTAGAGGTAGTAGCAGTAGGTGCAGTAATTGTAGTAGCGACATTTGTAGTAGCAGTTTTAGTAGCAGAGGTAGTAGCAGCAGCAGCAGTAGTAATTGTAGAAGCAGTAGTAGCAGTAGTGTTAGTATTAGTATTAGTATTAGTAGTAGTAGTAGTAGTAGTAGTAGTAGTAGTAGTAGTAGTAGTAGTGGTGGTGGTGGTGGTGGTGGTAGTAGTACTAGCAGTCACAGCACTAGTTGTAGTAGTACTAGTAGTAGTAGGAGCAGTAGTGGTAGCAGTAGTTGTAGTAGCTGTAGTAGAAACAATAATAGTAGTAGCAGCAGCAACAACAGTAGTAGTAGGTGCAGCAACTGTAGTAGGAATTGGAGAAGGAGTAGGAGTAGTAGTCGGTGTAATTGTTGTTGCAATAGGAGTAGTTGCAGTAGTAGTAGTAGCAGCAGTAGTAGTAGGAGGAGGAGGAGTAGTAGTTCTAGGAGTAGTTGTAGTAGTTGTAGTGGTAGAATTAGTAGTATTAATAGTAGTAATAGTAGTAGATGTTGGAGTAATAGCAGTGTTAGCTTTAGAAGTGGTAGTTGCAGTAGTCGTCGAGGTAATAGTAGTAGCAGTAGTAGTAGTAGTAGAAGAAGTCGTAGTAGTAATAACAACAGTAGTAGTAGTTGTTGCAGTAGTTGTAGTAGAAGTAGCAGAAGTAGGAGCAGTAGTTGTAGTAGCATAAGTAGTAGTAGTAGGAGGAGGAGGTGGAGGTAGAGTACTAGTAGTCGAAGTAGTAGCAGTAGAAGTAAGAGTATTAGTTGTTGTTGTAGTACTAGTAAAAGTATTAGTAGTAGAAGAAGGATTAGTAGTTGTTGTAGTAGTACTAGTAGAAGTAGTAGCAATAGCAGTAGTAGTTGTTGTTGTAGGAGTAGTAGGTGTAGTAGTAGTAGAAGTAAGAGTAGAAGTAGTAGTAGTATAAGTAGTAGTAGTAATAGAAAGAGTAATAGTAGTAGTTGTTGTAGTATTAGGAGTAGGAGTAGTAGTAGTAGTAGTGGTGGTGGTGGAAGTAATGCTAGTAACAGTGATAGTACTAGCAACAGTAGCAGTAGAAGTACCAGTAGTAGTAGTAGTAGTAGAATTAGTAGAAGTAGCAGAAGTTATAGTAGTAGTAGCAGTAGGAGGAGTAGTAGTAGCGGTAGGAGTAGCAGAAGTAGCAACAACTGTAGTTCGAGTAGTAGTAGCAGCAAAAGTAGTACCAGTAGTAGTAGTAGCAAAAGTAGAACCAGTAGTACTTATTGTGGAAGTAGTAGAAGAAGTAGCATTAGTAGTAGAAGCAGTAGTAGTAATAGAAGAAGTAGTAGTAGTAGCAGCAACAACAACAACAGCAATAGCAGTAGCTACCGCAGAAGTAGTAATAATAGTAGTAGTAGCAGCAACAATTGTTGTAGGAGTTGTTGTATTAGCGACAACAACTATAGCAGTCATAGCAGTAATAGCAACAGTAGTAGTAGCAGCAACAACAGCAGCAGTAGGAGCAGTAGTCGTAGTAGTAGTAGTAGTAGTAGAAGGAGTAGTAGTAGCAGCAACAACAGTAGTAGTAGGAAAAGTAGTTGGGGTAGTAGTAGTACAAGAAGCAATTGGAATAGTAGTTGTATTAGCAGTAGAAGTAGTAGTAATAGTAGTAGTTGTAGAAGCAGTAGCAGTAGTAGCAGTAGTCACAGTAGTTGTAGTTGCTATAGTAGTAGTATTAGTAGTAGCGGAAGTAGTCGTAGTAGCAGTAGTTGTAGAAGTGGTAATAATAGTGGGAGTTGTCGTAGTAGCAGTAGTTATGATAGAAGCAGTACTAGTTGCAGTAGTTGTTGTATTACTAGTAATAGCCAAACCAACAGCAGTAGCAATGGCAGTAGTAGTATCTGAAATAGCAGTAGCAGTAGTATCAGCAGTAGTCGCAGTAGTATTTATTGTAGTTTTAGTTAATAGTAGTAGTAGTAGTAGTAATAGTAGCAGTAGTTGTTGTTGTTGTCGTAATAGTTGTAGCCATAGTAGAACTAGTAGTTGTTGTTGTTGCAATAGCAGACGCAGCAACAATAGTAGTAGTTGTAGTAGCAGTAGCAATAATAGCGGTAGTACTAGTATTACTACTGCTAGCAGTAGTAATACTAATAATTGTAGTAATAGTAGTTGTTGTACTAGTCATAAGAGTGGTAATAGAAGTAGTAGTAGTGGAAGTAGTGGAAGTAGTAGTAGTGGTAGTACTAGCAGTAATTGCAGTGGTCATAGTAGTAGTAGTAGTAGTACCGGTCGTAAGAGTAGCAGCACAAGTAGTAGTAGTAGTAGTAGTTGTTGTTGTTGTTGTAGTCGTAGTAGTCGTAGTAGTAGTTGTAACTGCAGTAGTAGTGGTAATAGTAGTAGTAGTAGTAGTAGTGGTTGTGGTAGTAGAAGTAGTAGTAGCAAAAGTAGTAGTAGTAATAGGAGAAGTAGTAGAAGCAGTAGTTTCAGTGGTAGTAGAGGTAGCAGTAGCAGTAGTAGTGGTAGTAGTAGTAACAACATCAATAGTAGTAATAGAAGTAGTGGTAGTAATAGTATTAGTAGTAGTAAATATAGTCGTACCAGTAGTTGCATGCGGAGGAAGAGGAGGAGGAGGAGGAGTAGCAGCAATAGTAGTAGTAGTGGTGGTAGTAGTAGTAGTAATTATAGTAGAAGCAATAGTGTTAGTAGTAGATGTGGTAGTAATAGCAGCAGCAGTAGTAGTGGTAATAGTTGGAGTATTAGTAATAGATGTAAGAATTGTTGTAGTAGTAGTTGAAGTAGTTGTAGTATTAGATGTAGTTCTAGTGTTAATAGTCGCTGTAGTTTAGGTAGTAGTAGTGCCAGTAGTTGTAGTTGTTGGAGTAGTTGTAGGAGTAGTAGTAGTAGCCGTAGGAGTAGTTGTTGTACTAGTTGTAGTATTTGTATTAGTAGTAGTTCTTGTTGTCATTATAATAGTGATAGTAGTAGTAGGAGTATGGATAGTAGTAGTAGTAGGAGTTACTGGAGGAGTAACAGTAGTAGTAGTAGTAGTAGCAGTTGGAGTAGTAGTAGTTGTTGTATTAGTAGTAGTGGTGGTAGTAGTGGCAGCAGTAGTGGAAGTAGTAGCTGTATTAGTAGTAGTGGTGGTAGTAGTGGCAGCAGTAGTGGAAGTAGTAGCAATAGCAGCAACAGTAGTTGTAGTTGTAGGGGTAGTAGTATAAATCGTACTAGTAATAGTAGTAGTAATAATAGGACAAGTAGTAGTAGCAATAGTAGTATTTATAGCAGTAGTCGTAGCCATAGTAGTATTAGCAGTAGTAGTAGTATTAGTAGTAGTAGTATTAATATTAGTAGTAGTAGTAGTAGTAGTAGTAGTAGTAGTAGTAGTAGTAGTAGTAGTAGTAGTAGTAGTAGTAGTAAGAGTTGCTATAGGAGTTGTAGTAGCTGTAGTAGTAGTAGGAGGATATAGTAGTAGTAGTAGAAATAGTAGGAGTAGAAGTAGGAGTAGTAGTAGTTGTAGTAGTAGAAGTAGTAGCAATCGTAGTAGTAGCGGCAGTAGTAGAAGTAGTAGCATATTAGTAGTATTCATAGTAGAAAGAGTAGTAGTGGTAGGTGTACTTTTAGTAAGATAATAGTAGTAGTAGGAGTGGTAGTAGTGGTAGGTTTGCCTCGCCCTTTTCGTTGGCGTCTCTATCGTCGTCGGAAGCGGAGGAGCGAACACAATAGTTATCGTAGCAGTAGTAGGAGTAGAAGTAGGAATAGTGGTAGTAGTAGCTCTAGTTGTAGTAGTAGTAGCAGCAGCAGCAGTAGCGACAGCAACAATAGTAGAGGTAGTATTAGTAGTAGTATTCACAATAGTAGTAGTAGTTGGAGTAGTAGAGGTAGCAGTCGTAAGAGTGTTAGGAGTAGAGTAGTCATAGGAGTAGCTGTAGTCGTAGGAATAGTAGTAGGAGTAGCAGTAGTAGCAATGGTAGTCATGGTAATAAGAGTTGTAGTAGAGATTCTAGTAGCAACAGTATTAGTATTAGTATTAGTAGTAGTAGTAGTTTTAGTAATTGTAGCAGCAATGGCAGTCGTAGTAGTAGCAATAGTAGTAGTCATTGTAGTCGTAGTTGTAGAAGTAGAATTACTAGTAGGACTGGCAGTAGGAATAGTAGTAGTACTGATGGTGATATTAGTAGTAGTAGTTGTAGTAGAGCAGTGGTAGTTCTAGTAGTAGTAGTAGGAGGAGAAGTAGAAGTGATAGTAGTAGCAATTGTAAGAGTAGTAGTAGTAGTAGTAGTAGTATTAGTATTAGTAGGAGGAGTAGTAGTAGTTGTAGCAGTAATAGTAAGAGTAGTAGTAGTAGTAGTAGTAGTAGTAAGAGTAAGTGTTTGGTGTAGTAGTAATGCTAGTAGTAGTAGTTGTAGCAGTAGTGTTGTACGAGTAGCGGTAGTGCTGTACAAGTAGTAGTAGTAGTAGTAGCAGCAGCAGCAGCAGCAGTAGTAGTAGTAGTAGTAGCAGTAGTAGCAGTAGTAGGAGGAGTAGTAGTGGCAGTAGTAGTAGTAGTAGTAGTAGCAATAGGGGGAGTTGTACTAATAGTGGTAGAAGTAGTAGTAGTAGCTGTTGTAATAGTTGTAGTAGTAGTAGTAGTAGTTGTTGTTGTTGTATTGGTAGATGCAGTAGTAGTAGCAGCAGCAATAGTAGTAGTAGTTGTTGTTGTACTAGTAGCAATAGTAGTAGTGATGTAGTACTACTATTGTAGCAGCAGCAGTAATAGTAGTAGTAGAAGTTGTAGTAGTAGCAGTAGTAGTTGTATTAGTGGTTTTCGTAGTAGTTGTAGAAGTAGTAGTAGCCGTAATCAT
>RXID01011472.1:0-12161 GCA_005019695.1 Trichopus zeylanicus subsp. travancoricus
CTCTAATTTTTTTAAAAAAACTAATTTTTACAAATACACCCCTCGCCGGAGGCCCGACGGCGCGCCGGACGGCCCGCCGGCACGCGGCCGCGAACGGCCTCCGCACGCGGCCGCGAACGGCCTCCGCACGCGGGACGGAGGCCGAGGCCGGCGCGCCGGCACGCGGGCGCGGACGGCCAAGGCCGAGGCCGTTCCGCACCCGGGTGGCCGCGGGGACGGAGGCCGAGGCCAGCGCGCCGGCGGCCAGGGACGGACAGGCCGTGGCCTTGGCAAATCCGCAGCCCCGGCGGGGCCGGGTGCACGGACTCGGCCAGGGCCTCCGCGTGCGGAAGCCGCCGGCCTCGGGCCTCCGTCCCTCCGGTAATGCGGGGGCGGAAAGCCTCGCCGTGGTCCGTCCGCTGCCCGAAATGATCGGCCGCGCCAGCCGTGCCGGGCCTGCTGCTCCAGCCGTCTGCTCCAGCCGCCGGCCTCCGCCTCCGCTCCCGCCCGTCCGGCCTCAGCCTCCGCTCCCGCCCGTCCGCCTCCGCTCCCGCCCGTCCGGCCTCAGCCTCCGCTCCCGCCGCCGGCCGGCCTCCTCCCATCCTCGCCCGCGCGACGGGGTGTTATTTGCAAAAATCCAAATTTCGGGGATTTTTCCGTAAATCATAATAATTTCAAGGGTTTATTTGCAAAAATTCAAATTTCGAGGACTTGTTTGTAAATCTGATTGCTTTCGGGGTGTTATTTGTAAAAATTCGAATTTCGGGGACTTCTCTGTAAATCGGAATAATTTCCGGGGATTTATTTGCAAAAATCTGAATTTTCAAGACTTTTTTGTAAATTTGATTTCTTTCGGGGTGTTATTTGCAAAAATCCAAAATCCGGGGGGTTAAATATAAAAAAGTAAGTTTTTAGGGGGTTATATGTAAAATAACCGGGGGTAAAATCGGAATTTTTTGGTAAAATTTTGATTAAATAACAATCAGGGGGCTGTGAGTAAATATGGGCGAATTTGAGGGGGGTGGGGGTAATTACGGAAATTACGGAGGGGTTTACCGTAATTAAGGCTAATTACGGGGGGTCACCCGTAATTATCCCTAAAGATTTTTGGGCAGAAGCAGGCAATACAACATGCTTAATTGTGAATCGCTCTCCTCAAACAGCCATTAATTGCAAGACTTCTGAAAAGGTATGCACTGGTCAATCTGCAAATTATTCTTCTTTAAAGATTTTTAGTTGTCCTGCTTATGTGCGTGTTGTTAAGATAAGTTAGATGCACGTTCCAAAAAGTGTATTTTCCTGGGTTATGCCAAAGGTGTCAAAGTCTATCGTTTGTGGGATCCTATTATTTCAAATGTAATTATTGAGAGAGACATAGTATTTGATAAAAGTGTTATGTTAAAAACTTTCAATAAAGATCCCAATGATATAATGCAAGTGAAGGTGGAGCATGTAGTTCCTCCAGAAGAAGATATTCAGGGTATACCCAACTCTTAAGAAAATTCTAAGAATCAAATTTCTGAGAAAACTCCATTTCGAAAATCTCAAAGAAAAATAAAGCTAGCTGAAAGGTATGGTTTTGAAGATATGGTAACTTTTGCTTTAGTTACTGACAATGGTGATCCTTCTTCCTATAAAGAAGCAATACAGGATAAGAATTCTTCTCAGTGGCAAGCTATTATGAATAAAGAGATGGATTCCCTCCAAAAAAATCATACTTGGGATCTGGTGAAATTACCAGAAGGTAAAAGAGTAATTAGTTGCAAGTGGGTATTTCAAAAGAAAGAGGATTTCTCTGAGATAGATGATGTTAAATTCAAGATCCGTTTAGTTGCAAAAGGGTATTCACAAAAGGAGGGTGTTGACTTTAATAAAATTTTCTCTTCTGTTTTTAAACACACATTTATTCGTTTTTTACTTGCTTTAGTTGTTTTTCATAATCTTGAGTTAGAACAGTTTGATGTCAAAACTGTTTTTCTGCATGGAGAATTAGAACAACAAATTTTTATGCAACAACTTAAAGGATTCATGCAAGAAGACAAAAAAAAATTTTGTCTGCAAGTTGAACAAATCACTTTATGGTTTAAAACAGTCTCCAAAGCAATGGTATAAAAGGTTTGACAGTTTTATGCTGGGACAAGATTTCATTCACTGTAAACATGATTGCTGTGTTTATTTTAAGATGCATGCCAATAACTCATTTATTATATTGTTTCTTTATGTTGATGATATGCTTATCGCTATTCAAAACATATCTCTACTGAATGATTTAAAGTTTAAAATGAAAAAGGAATTTGAGATGAAAGATTTAGGTGTTACAAGGAAAATTCTCGGTATGGAGATTGATCGAGATCGAAAGTACAAAAAATTATGACTCAAACAGATCAAGTATCTCGAGAAGATTATTTCTCGTTTTCATATGTAAAATTCAAAACCCGTCAGTACTCCTTTGGCATCTCATTTCAAGCTTTCAGCTCGACAATGTCCTTCTACAGATGAAGAGTATGCATACATGGAGAACATCCCATTTTCAAATGCTGTTGTAAGTCTAATATATGTTATGGTATGTACAAGACCTGATATTGCATAGGCAGTCAGCGTTGTTAGTCGTTACATGACAAATCCAGAAAAAGAGTATTGGCAGACCGTGAAATGGCTATTAAGATATATCAAAGATACTCTTAATATTGACTTATGTTTCGACATAAACATAGTTAAAGATGCCAAAATTATCGGCTACGTCAATTCAGATTATGCTAGAAACCTTGATCGACGACGATACCTCACTGGTTATCTTTTCACTCTTTGTGGAGGACCTATTAGTTGGAGGTGTACCTTACTGTCAACTATGACATTATCTACAATACAATAGAGTCTGAGTATATGGCAGATACAAAAGTCGTCAAAGAAGCTCTATGGCTAAAAAGATTGGCAAGTGAAGTTAGTTTTTCTCAACATGTTCTTCCTATTTTTTGCGACAGTCAGAGCGTCATACATCTTGTAAAGAACCAAATGTATCACGTCAGATCAAAGCATATAGATGTCTGATTTCATTTTATTCGGGACATTATTGAAGACGGCGAGATTTCTTTATAAAAGATTTATCCTTCAAGAAATCCTGCAGATATATTGACGAAGGCAATTCTGATTGACAAGTTCAAGCTCAATTTGGACTTGATCAATGTTCAGGATCGTTGATCCTGCCCCATGAGGTAATGACAAAGACATCTATTGAAGATTCAAATTCAGAGAATATAATGATTCGAGTTAAGGTGGAGATTGTTGTCTTAATTGTGTCTCGAATTCGGATTTTTCGGAGAGTCTTAATTATATTAGGAAGTTATTTAGTGGGCCTAATACTTATCTAGATTTATCTTCTACTAGAAGACTTAAATTAGTAGAAGTCTTATTTGAGTCAGTCTTCTACTTTAACTCAAACACAGTTAGACCACATCTATAAATACACTATTGATGTAAGAGTTTCAATAGAGTAAGAGAGAGAGAGATATAGATCAATACTCTCAATACGTCTTGTGACGATTAAGTTATTTAGTATTTTGTGAGAGTTGGTAATATTGGAGTTTCGTCTCCATCGTTATAATCTTCGCTTTCTCTTTTCATCAATACAATATTCTCTAGATTTTCTTCGCCACATATATCTCTTGTGTGCTATCTTTTCCTCTTTTCTGTTCTTCTTCTATATCGTGAATTGTGGTGGATATCGATATTCTGCGCTACAAGTATGTTGGCCAATACAAAATCACTGATTTAAATGCATTTAAAGGCTTCAATGGAAGCAGCTGGGAGGACACATGTTTCAATAGAGGCAAAGCTTTCTCCGGGACCCCCCTTTTCTTAGGCTTCGACGCCATGGGGATAATAGCCGTTGGCATGAACTTGGTGTTTGTGTTGAAAGTGGCAACTATCTTGCAGCTAAGATAACAAATCCGATTCACTTCTGGAATTAAAAGATGTTCTTAGTTAATGCTATTATTTGCTCATGATGGAGCTGTGAACCTTTACCAATATTCTAATATAATCTGCAAGAACTCTCCTCCATCATAGACAATTTGCAGGATTTTTTTTTATTTTTTGATTTATTTGTTGTAAATTGGATGTTTCAAGTGGTTATTAAGTCACTGCTCTAACTTGTTTTCCATCTTAATCAGTAGTTACTTTTAGTTTATATAAATGACTGATAAAATGTCCTCTGTACTTTTGAAGATGGAGTTTACAACATATATGTTTTTCTCAGGGAAGGAGCTTTATGCTAATACAGTTGCTTTAGGATTTGTAATGTTTGATCTACTCGCTTGGTTTATTTATTAAAGATCAACCATTTTCCTGGTGACTTAACCATGAGAACTTATAGATTGTCAAAGCCGTTAGTCTTGTAGTTAGGCAAGTTCAGTACATTATTTATCAGGAAGTTTCATGCTTTCTTATATATCGTTACTGGAGTTTCTAGACACGGTGGTTAATGTTTATTTTGGTTTGCTTCCTCTTCTCTTGCCCGTTGCAATTAGGTGACTCCTTATCCTTTTCTTTTGGCAGAGAAGAGGAGTTGTCCATGGTATTGATTTTGGAGAAACTGGGGAAGTTAAAAAAAATAGCTGTTTCACGTATACAAGAACAACTTGACAGAGATTGTATAGTAATAGTAAGCAATCTGTGCTATTCCAGCTCTGGGGAAGTTTTGAACTGCAAGGATGCTTATTAGCTCTTTGAAATGGATTTATTAGTTAGAACCCTGTCAGATATTGTTATAGAATGGACTTCAATGCTCCTCTGCAGATTTCTGCAAATTAATATGCATATTTCAACATCTAGAATGCTATCATTTGCTCAATCGAGCCTTGAATGTCATTGAAACAGCAATTTTTCATATCCTGGTTTATGCTGTTACAACCTGATGGCCTAAAAATTGTTTAGAGGAGGATGTGAATATCTTCTACAATGAAGGTTCACCCTGTGAAGATCACTTTGTTTAGTAGTTGCTAATATGTCAATAGGATGTGGATTTTTCTTGGATTTGGCTTCTGCATCCTGACACCATGGCAACTGAATAATTATAAGTTGAAACAAGCAACATATTTCTCTTGTGCTGTCCTTAGTTTCTTGCTCGAACAAGCAAAAGTCTGCTAAAATAGCAGCTCATGGAAAAAGGGATCTTGTGTTGGAAGGAGCAAAGCTGGTTTATGGAGTTAGGCCCATGGAATGAAATACTCTGCTCACCTTTTTGAGTGGGTGAGGTGGATTGAAAGTCCGTAGATGATGTATACAAAAGGAGAGCCCATTTTGACATATTGCTCCCTACAACAAAGAGTTTGCAGAAACCAAATGTTTTGGATTTGGTTCGAGGCTGTAGCAGATCTTGATAAAGTTGTTTCTAAAGTTCCATCTGTAATACTCATTCACAGAAGTATTTCCACCAATTCCTGTAATAGGGTTTGAGTAACCTTTTGTCTTTTTTGCACCTAATTTGTCATCTTAGTCTGATAGTCTTCTCTTATAGTTCCTTAATGACATATTTTTGCATTCTTGAGTATAAGGCTAGAAAGGTCCTCTTAGGTTCTTATATTTCACACTGCTGTTTGTTGATAGGCATTCTGGTGATGAGTCTGCTCCAACAATTTTGTACTTTTTTGAGCTTCATTATTTAGATTTTCTATTTTATGAGTAAATTTGGATAAAAGTGGAAGCAGATGATTCGGCAGTTTACTTTTGCAATTCTTTGTTTCTTTAATAGAATGAGAAACAGTTCTTTCCTTTTTTTCTGGGTTGACCCTTCTTGTTGGGAAATTTCAGCACATATTGAGTTGCTACTGCCTGTGGGGTGGTGGTCAAGGCAGATAAGTTGATCTGCATCACGGATGGCCAGATTCTTAATGAACAAGGGCATTTAATTCGTTTTATGACTCTTCAAGATGCAAATTTTCTGATTAGAGACCTAGCCAAACAGAGTGAAATAGCTGCAAATTATGTCAAAGCTGTTGGTGTTGGAGACATTAGCTATTCAGGCAATTTTGATTCAAATGGATCCAGTTAACCTCCTCGGAGTGTGAAAGATTTCAGTGAAAAGTTATACACCACATTTCAAAATGGAGTTGGTTTTGACAACGGGGATGGTCTGTGGTCTGGTGAGCAGGGATTTGCTATTGGTGGTGAAGAACGTTTAAGTAGATCAAATGGTTATCTTTCAGAATTATCTGCTGCTGCATTTGTTTGCCAGGTATGCATTCATCTCCTGTGTGGTTCTTTATTCCTGTCAATTATTTCTTTGGTTAAGAAGCATCATTTATCATCTTTTCAAGTGCTCCTGCCTTGTTCTTAGTTTCTCTCTGTGGCATGTTCTAACTGCTGAGAAATTTATATGTTTTCTTAAATAATATATTGTGTCCTTTTTGTCATTCATTTGTTGATCTGCTTTCACTGTTCTTTCACTAGGGGATCTATCTTATGGAAAGATTTCTCTTAGTTTCTTTTCTTCCCATAATAAGCAGATTGCATAAGCAAATTTTTTGGTTGAACTTAGACTCGGGTACAGTTGGAAAGACACTAGGACAAGAAACTCTAAACTAACTCATGGCTCCTCTTGCATAATTCATGGCAACAGATTTATGCATGGCCATCTCCATTTGCCAATTTAATCATGGCATAACAATAAAATGTTTTTCTCTGGATTGTCAGCAGCTCAAAGTTTTGAGCCTTTTACTAGGAGCAGGTGAGAGAGTTAACAACTAATTGGGGGGTTTTTCTCTCCCTCTATTGACAGCTTAGTTCTCCTTTGGTTTGAAGTATTCCTAGATCGTACTGCGTTATTGTGTTACTATATTTCTTTGGCTGGATCATTTTCTGGCGTAAATCTACATTCTGGCTTTTTGATCTTCTCTTTCATGCATGATTTTCTTTTTCCTGCTCAGGGTGGAGTTCAAAGAGTCCATCTACTGGATGGCACCTGAGGAGGGGCTTTACTTCTTGAATTATTTACAAGAGATGGAGCAGGCACAATGGTTGCTAGGTATGCAAGATGTTTTACCTTTGCAAATTGTGGTATTTGCATTCATTTCTTAGTTGGTAGTTGTTTGACCCAATTCAATGACACGAGTGGGAACCTATCCCCATTGTTTGCTATATTTAGAAGATGAAAATTGATAGCCAGCCCTGATAGCTCTAGTAGAAGTTTCGTATCTAACCAAAAGAAGATGAATAGGGTTATATGAAAGACCCTATCTATCTTCTTAATATATTGCTCCCACAACATTTAATTGGCTTTGGGGTGCTACTTGCGTCCTGATTGACAATGGGTTATTGTAGAATAAATTATATTTCTTTGTTATTAAAACCTCATGTCATCAAAGTTAAAACTTTTTATTTTTCTGTCAGCATCTTTCTAGGGAAACTGTCTCTTGAACAATTCAAGTAGGTCCCCAATACAAAGGCCCTCATTATCCAATCTTTCTTTCTTTTGTCATTCATTTCAGTGATGTTTATGAGGGGACTCAAATGGCTGGAGTCACAGATCTGCCTGGCATCAGACAATTGATTGAACCTTTAGAAGTTTCTGGCGCATTAGTTCAAAGGACTGATGAAGAGGTCCTTCTCTCTTTTCTTTTCTGCAATCTTATTTTACTTTCATATACTTATTTTCATCTCTCATGAGACAACAACTTAGCATCTCTTTTATCTTCTTGCAGTATGTATGAAACTAAGCATGGCAAATAACAGAAACATTTTGGCTTCAGCTTCTGAAAGCTTTGGATCCTTTCATAGTTGTGGAAAGAGATGGTTGCATCATTGCTTGTGCAGCTTTGTTCCCTTTCTTTGCATAGAAGAGTGGTGAAGTCGCTGCTATTGCTGTCTCCAGAGTGCCATGGGCATGGACAAGGAGACAAATTGCTTGGTATGCTTAGTAAACATTAATGGACGACATTTCTTTTACTGTTTCAGTAAAATGATGGTATGAATATGTTGATCAACTAATAAATGGATTAATCAAGTGCAACACAATTTGAATGCAATCTTTTATTTGCTGGGCTTATTTGCTGGGCTTTTGGAAAAACAAACATAGGATATCTGAATCGATGGAACCACCATGTTGTTACTTGTGATAACTATGCTATCAGTGTAATGATGAAGTTGTTAGTCTGTTCCGACTGGAGAGGCTAACCTCAAGACCAGAGAAATGTTGGTTTGTGCAGTGTGGCCAAACAGCCAGCCCAAGCACCCAATAAGCATTTTCTGACTAATAGAATGTTTTGAATATGGAGAAGGTCAAACACTTTGTTGGGTACCTCTTCGAACATATTGACTTCTGCCCCTTCTTACCTCGTTCGTCCTCTCCTCCATTTTACCCAAGTCATACACCACATTTCTCAGAGCAGTGTGCAGAAAATCACCTCATAAGCAATCCACTCACTAGTAATGTTGATTCTACAAGAAACTGTTGGTTTAATGTAGTTGATCTATAAAATGATCTGTCTTTTAGTTTGTAGGAACTTAAACTTTGATATATTCATCTAATTCTATAAAACCTAGATTTCGTCAGGATCTGGTAATTTTAGTAAGTATCTTGCTGCCATGTAATATATATCTGCATTGGCACCATTTGCAGATTATATTGAGAAGAAGGCATCATCCCTTGGCTTGGAGAAACTTTTCCTGCTGACAACTTGTGCTGCAGACTGGTATGTTCCTATACCTACAAATTCGAGTGATTAGAATTTTTTTTTTATTAGTTAAACTTCTGTATTTCTTTGACCATTGCTAATTGTGTTTTACTGGTCAGTAGTCTATGAAAAATTGCACCAGAGCTCATATTCTTGTTAAAGAAACTTATTTTGTTGCCCCCATTTGTTTGATGATAAATAATTTTAGCCAAAAAAGTAACGAGATATGGGCATTTGCATGACCCTTCAAGGTAAATAACTACTGACGTGTTGTTGAAATGATGTGAATGAGTGTTTTAAGCGTCCAAGGTGCGATTCCTTGTGGTTGCCTGGCAAACTGATTACAAAAAATGGACATTTTTATGTCTAAAAGCTCTTGCTAGTTACCAATTTAAGAAAAAGCTCTTGCTTTTCCTTTCCTTGTGAGATTTTAAGCTTCATCTTGATTACATCTAAAATATAGCAATTGCATAATCAATAACCAAGACCATATTTTCGAAGTATATCACATGACCATATTTCTGAGTTTTTTTTCCCTCTATGATACTTGCCTGCTCTTCCCCCATTAGTCATTCCAAAGTTTGGCAGGTTTGTGCCACGTGGATTTTCAGAATGTTCCCTCGAGTCCATCCCAGAGGACAGGAGAAAAAGAATCAACTTCTCATGCGGATCTAAATACTACACGAAGAAGCTACAGCCAGAGAGAGGTGGAGTCACCTTTGATGGATTTGCCGACTCATATTACTAAGGACAAGGAACAACGTAGGCTAATTCACGAGTAACTCCCCTTCATGCTGGAAAATACTTGGCCTTTGTTTCCCTGCTTATCCCAAGGTGTTAGCTGAAAGATATTGTTAGCAGTTACTTCCCTTATTCGAAGGTGTTAGCTGAAATATTGTAATGATGACCTGTTAATTATCCGATGCTGAGTTTGTTCCTGGGCCTTCTGCCCACTTTCTGGGCGCACCATGGGCGCCGGTAGCCTAGTGGAGTTTTCTTTTTGAGAGCTAATATGCCCAAAAGCATCCCAAAAACTATAATTGTTCATCTTTTTGCAATAGCTTAATAGTTTTGTCTATTTGAATCCTAAAAATTGATCTACTTTGCGAGTCTTAACATTTTTCTATTAATTCTTGACGGGAATAATTGTTCACAATCCTTCAAACCACACCTGCTCGCTTACATCTACTCTGTTTTCTCCCCATCTTCTGTTTGAACCTTCATAACCCCATTCTTTTTCTCTCTTGTTTTTTTGAAATATAAGGGGAAAAAATATCCAGTTAGCCCCAGATGAAACCTCTAAATGCAGGCAGAGCCACCATCGGACTGGACTTCAAGTTGTACGAGCGTTGAGTTCAATGTCCGCACATGGCCAGTAGCAGCCCCAAATCCAATTGACTACACACCATAAGAAAAATCACCACCAAATATCTAATCCACCAATTGAGCAGAAAAAACGCAAAAAGGTCGCAATCCAACCGCAGCAAAAGAAGATTCCTCCAATCACCAAACCGGCCTTCTTTGAAAGGCCCTGCATTTCCACAACTCTTCCATCCAAGAAGATGCTCTCCAGCTGTGAAACCAACAAAGCAACGCAAAGCAAACCAAAACCCACGCCCAATTCCAAACAATATGCCAATACCATCTCGGAACTTCCACATAAAAACTAGTTAAACTAACTTTAAACGAAAATCACATCAAGTTCACACCAAATCACAGCGTAGGAAAGAATTAAAACTACAATTTGTTCTTCACGTACTAAGAAAATAAACCGTGATAATATCGCCGGCGACCGGCTCCGATTCGCGACGACTCAATCCCATAGCCGGAGTCCCTCAGAAACAGGCGTCCAACAGGCAGCAACAGCAAATCGCCGCCAAGCTGCACAACAAAAACACGAATTTGCCATCATGTAAAAACTTCGATAAGACAAGGGCAGTTTCAGAAAAAAAAAATGACCGGATAAGAACGGAGTTGGATGGCGCGTCAACGCGTGATCGATGGGAAACCGCGTCACCATCGTGCACCGACGGCCGCACGATAGCGACACGCCTTCCCGGATTCGAAACTTCAGATCAAATCCCATAACCCGGTTCTAGCCGATCGACGGAATCCGACGAAGATCAAGGTTTCGCCCACGAGATACAACAGATCGCCGGAATCCGCCGAGAAAAATAACAAAAGAAAGAGATTGAGAAAGAGAAAAATTAAGAGAGATCGGAGATCGGTCGTACCATCCCTCAATGAAGGACGGGCCACTGCTCTGCTGCTGCTGGGGCGGGGGCGGCGCGTATTGCGGCGGGGGGTAGCCCTGAGGAGGGTACCCCTGCTGCGGTGGGTAGCCCTGAGCGTAACCCTGCGGCGGATACCCCGGCGGCGGGTAGGCGTCTTTCGGGTACCCCTCCGGCGGATACCCTAATCACCATCGCCACCAAAATAAAACCAGATCAACGCCAGATCCAGATCGAAAACACAAAAAATAGAACGAAAGAGATGAAGTCTTGGGGCCGGAGAAGGGACCTTGGGGCGGAGGGACGCCGACGGGCGGCTGCTGCTGGTTGTAGTAGCTCATCTGGTCTCGTCGGAGAGATCGAGGAGCTGAAGAAGGAGATCGGCGGAGAGGATTTGGGGGAAACTAGAGATTTTATAGTGCAAGGGGAGGGAAGGACGGCGAGGTGGGGCCCAGTAGTTTTTCAGATTTTATTTAGGGATATTTACCTACCCCTGGATTTTTCTTATCTATCAAATAACTCCCGACATTTCTAACATTACTTACGCTCTTTTTTAAATTTATTATCAATAATATTTAATTATTATTTAATTAAATTTTTTTTAAAAATAATTTTATATTTATCTTCCGTAATTTTATAACTAAACTCTTAAAAAATTTAACTTTTGACTCTCGACTTCTTTTTTAAAATATTTATAAATAAATTTTTTAAATATTTTTATAAAAAAAATAAATTGTGAATATTTTTTTAACTAAAAATTTATAAAAAGAACCTTAAATATTTTAAATATTTTATAAATAAATTCTATACAGAGAAATATTTATAAATTTACAAAATAAGCCCCTTGAATATTTTCTTTATTTATAAATAACTCCAAATATTAATATTTTTCAAATAAAAATTATAAAAAGGACTTTAAATATTTTAAATATTTTACAAATAAATCCTATATCAGAAATTAAATTATAATTTAATATTTATATATTTATAAATGAGTCCATTGAATATTTTATTTATAAATAAGTACAGATTTTATTAATTTTTAAATAAAATTTTACAAAAAAGAGTTAAAGGTATTAAAAATTAAAATTTTCAAATCCAAGTTTAATATTTGTATATTTACAAATAAACCCCTCAAATACTTTGATTTATAAATAAGTCTAAATTTTATCAATTTTGTTAATAAAATTTCACACTATTGATGTTTTCAAAAATCAAAATTTTAAATTACAAGTTTAATATTTGTATATTTACAAATAAATTCATTGAATATTTTTATTTA
>RXID01011473.1:0-19297 GCA_005019695.1 Trichopus zeylanicus subsp. travancoricus
AGTGGCACTAGTTGCAGTCGAAATAGTAGTAGTAGCTGCAACACTAGTTGTAGCAGTAGTAGTAGAGGAAGAAGTAGTAGTCGGAGGAGAAGCACCGGTATTAGTAGTAGGGGAAGTAAAAGTAGCAGTAGTAGTACTACTACTAAGAGTTGTTGTAGTACTAGGAACAGAAATAATAGTAGTAGTAGCAGTTGTTGCATCTATAGAAGTGGTAGAAGTAGTAGTTGCAGCAGTAGTAGTTGTGGTAGTAGGAGTAGTAGCAATGATAGCAGTAGAAGCAGCAGCATTAGTAGCAGTAGCAGTTGCAATAGTAGTTCTAGTAGTAGTAGTAGTAGAAGTAGTAGTAGTATTTGTAGAAGTAGTATTAATAATTGCAGTGGTAGTAGTAGTCGTAGTAGTAGTAGTATTAGTAGTAATAATAGTAGGAATTGTAATATTAGCTATTGTAGTAGCAGCAGTGGTAGTAGTTGTAGCAGCAGCAATAGTAGTACTAGTACCAATACTAGTAGTAGCTGTAGTAGTAGCAGTTACCGTAGCAGTAGCAGTTATAGCTGTAGTAGTTGTAGTAGTATGAGTAGTAGTTGTTGAAGCAACAGTGGCAGTAGGAGCAGTAGTAGGAGCAGCAACATTCGTAGTCACGGTATTAGTTGCAGGAGTTGTACCAGAACTAGAACTGGTAGTAGTAGCAGCAGTAGTTATAGTAGTAGCAGTAGAAGCAATAGTAGGTGGTGTCGGAGTAGTACTAGTAATAGTAGTAGTAGTAGTAGTATTCGTACTACTAGTAATAGTAGTAGTAGTAGTAGTTGTAGTGGTAGTAGTAGTTGTAGTAGTAACAACGGAAGTAGCAGTAGTAGCAATAGTAGTATTAGCAACAATAGCAGCAACAGTTGTAGTATTAATGATAGTATTAGTAGTAATTGCTACAGCTGTACAAGTAGTTGGAGTAGCAATAGTAGTAGTAAAAGCAATAGCCGTTGTAGCAGTATTAGCAGTTGTTGTAGTAGTTGTGGTAGTAGAAGTAGCAGTAGTTCTAGTTGTAGTAGAAGTAGTAGCAATTGTCATAGTCATAGTAGCAGTAGTAGCTATACCAGTAGTAGTTGTTGTAGTAGGGGAGCAGTTGCAACAGTAGTAGTAGTGGTAGTAGGAGTAGTAGTAGTAGCAGTTGCGACAAGAACAGAAGTAGTAGTAGTAGTAGTCGGAGGAGTGGTAGTAGTAGCAGTAGTCGTATTAGTGGCAATAGTAGTGGTAGTAGTAGTAATAATAGCAATAGTAGTAGCAGTAGGAGAAATAGTAGCAGCAGCAGCAGTAGTAGTAGATTTAGTAGTAGTAGCAGAATAGTAGAACTAGCAGTAGTAGTTGTTGTAGTAGCAGTAGTAGTAGCAGTAGTAGCAATAGTAGGAGAAGTAGTAGTCAGAGCAATAGGAGTAGTAGCCGAGGTAGTAATAGTAGTAGAGTTGCTATAGTAGTAATAGTTGCACTAGTTGCTGTCGAAATAGTAGTAGTAGCTGCAACACTAGTTGTAGCAGTAGTAGTAGAGGAAGAAGTAGTAGTCGGAGGAGAAGCACCGGTATTAGTAGTAGTGCAAGTAAAAGTAGCAGTAGTAGTAGTACTACTAAGAGTTGTTGTAGTACTAGGAACAGAAATAATAGTAGTAGTAGCAGTTGTTGCATCTATTGAAGTGGTAGAAGTAGTAGTTGCAGCAGTAGTAGTTGTGGTAGTAGGAGTAGTAGCAATGATAGTAGTAGAAGCAGCAGCATTAGTAGCAGTAGTAGTAGCAATAGTAGTTCTAATAGTAGTAGTAGTAGAAGTAGTAGTAGTATTTGTAGAAGTAGTATTAATAATTGCAGTGGTAGTAGTAGTCGTAGTAGTAGTAGTATTAGTAGTAATAATAGTAGCAATTGTAATATTAGCTATTGTAGTAGCAGCAGTGGTAGTAGTTGTAGCAGCAGCAATAGTAGTACTAGTACCAATACTAGTAGTAGCTGTAGTAGTAGCAGTTACCATAGCAGTAGCAGTTATAGCTGTAGTAGTTGTAGTAGTATGAGTAGTAGTTGTTGAAGCAACAGTGGCAGTAGGAGCAGTAGTAGGAGCAGGAACATTCGTAGTCACGGTATTAGTTGCAGGAGTTGTACCAGAACTAGAAGTGGTAGTAGTAGCAGCTGTAGTTATAGTAGTAGCAGTAGAAGCAATAGTAGGTGGTGTCGGAGTAGTACTAGTAATAGTAGTAGTAGTAGTAGTATTAGTACTACTAGTAATAGTAGTAGTAGTAGTAGTTGTAGTGGTAGTAGTAGTTGTAGTAGTAACAACGGAAGTAGCAGTAGTAGCAATAGTAGTATTAGCAACAATAGCAGCAACAGTTGTAGTATTAGTGATAGTATTAGTAGTAATTGCTACAGCAGTACAAGTAGTTGGAGTAGCAATAGTAGTAGTAAAAGCAATAGCCGTTGTAGCAGTATTAGGAGTTATTGTAGTAGTTGTGGTAGTAGAAGTAGCAGTAGTTCTAGTTGTAGTAGAAGTAGTAGCAATTGTCATAGTCATAGTAGCAGTAGTAGCTATACCAGTAGTAGTTGTTGTAGTAGGGGAGCAGTTGCAACAGTAGTAGTAGTGGTAGTAGGAGTAGTAGTAGTAGCAGTTGCGACAAGAACAGAAGTAGTAGTAGTAGTAGTCGGAGGAGTGGTAGTAGTAGCAGTAGTCGTATTAGTGGCAATAGTAGTGGTAGTAGTAGTAATAATAGCAACAGTAGTAGCAGTAGGAGAAATAGTAGCAGCAGCAGCAGTAGTAGTAGATTTAGTAGTAGTAGCAGAAGTAGTAGAACTAGCAGTAGTAGTTGTTGTAGTAGCAGTAGTAGTAGCAGTAGTAGCAATAGTAGGAGAAGTAGTAGTCAGAGCAATAGCAGTAGTAGCCGAGGTAGTAATAGTAGTAGAGTTGCTATAGTAGCAATAGTTGCACTAGTTGCAGTCAAAATAGTAGTAGTAGCTGCAACACTAGTTGTAGCAGTAGTAGTAGAGGAAGAAGTAGTAGGCGGAGGAGAGGCACCGGTATTAGTAGTAGTGGAAGTAAAAGTAGCAGTAGTAGTAGTACTACTAAGAGTTGTTGTAGTACTAGGAACAGAAATAATAGTAATAGTAGCAGTTGTGGCATCTGTAGAAGTGGTAGAAGTAGTAGTTGCAGCAGTAGTAGTTGTGGTAGTAGGAGTAGTAGTAATGATAGTAGTAGAAGCAGCAGCATTAGTAGCAGTAGCAGTAGCAATAGTAGTTCTAGTAGTAGTAGTAGTAGAAGTAGTAGTAGTATTTGTAGAAGTAGTATTAATAATTGCAGTGGTAGTAGTAGTCGTAGTAGTAGTAGTATCAGTAGTAATAATAGTAGCAATTGTAATATTAGCTATTGTAGTAGCAGCAGTGGTAGTAGTTGTAGCAGCAGCAATAGTAGTACTAGTACCAATACTAGTAGTAGCTGTAGTAGTAGCAGTTACCATAGCAGTAGCAGTTATAGCTGTAGTTGTTGTAGTAGTATGAGTAGTAGTTGTTGAAGCAACAGTGGCAGTAGGAGCAGTAGTAGGAGCAGGAACATTCGTAGTCACGGTATTAGTTGCAGGAGTTGTACCAGAACTAGAAGTGGTAGTAGTAGCAGCAGTAGTTATAGTAGTAGCAGTAGAAGCAATAGTAGGTGGTGTCGGAGTAGTACTAGTAATAGTAGTAGTAGTAGTAGTATTAGTACTACTAGTAATAGTAGTAGTAGTAGTAGTTGTAGTGGTAGTAGTGGTTGTAGTAGTAACAACGGAAGTAGCAGTAGTAGCAATAGTAGTATTACCAACAATAGCAGCAACAGTTGTAGTATTAATGATAGTATTAGTAGTAATTGCTACAGCAGTACAAGTAGTTGGAGTTGCAATAGTAGTAGTAAAAGCAATAGCCGTTGTAGCAGTATTAGGAGTTGTTGTAGTAGTTGTGGTAGTAGAAGTAGCAGTAGTTCTAGTTGTAGTAGAAGTAGTAGCAATTGTCATAGTCATAGTAGCAGTAGTAGCTATAGCAGTAGTAGTTGTTGTAGTAGGGGAGCAGTTGCAACAGTAGTAGTACTGGTAGTAGGAGTAGTAGTAGTAGCAGTTGCGACAAGAACAGAAGTAGTAGTAGTAGTAGTCGGAGGAGTGGTAGTAGTAGCAGTAGTCGTATTAGTGGCAATAGTAGTGGTAGTAGTAGTAATAATAGCAACAGTAGTAGCAGTAGGAGAAATAGTAGCAGCAGCAGCAGTAGTAGTAGATTTAGTAGTAGTAGCAGAAGTAGTAGAACTAGCAGTAGTAGTTGTTGTAGTAGCAGTAGTAGTAGCAGTAGTAGCAATAGTAGGAGAAGTAGTAGTCAGAGCAATAGCAGTAGTAGCCGAGGTAGTAATAGTAGTAGAGTTGCTATAGTAGCAATAGGAGCACTAGTTGCAGTCGAAATAGTAGTAGTAGCTGGAACACTAGTTGTAGCAGTAGTAGTAGAGGAAGAAGTAGTAGGCAGAGGAGAAGCACCGGTATTAGTAGTAGTGGAAGTAAAAGTAGCAGTAGTAGTAGTACTACTAAGAGTTGTTGTAGTACTAGGAACAGAAATAATAGTAATAGTAGCAGTTGTTGCATCTGTAGAAGTGGTAGAAGTAGTAGTTGCAGCAGTAGTAGTTGTGGTAGTAGGAGTAGTAGTAATGATAGTAGTAGAAGTAGCAGCATTAGTAGCAGTAGCAGTAGCAATAGTAGTTCTAGTAGTAGTAGTAGTAGAAGTAGTAGTAGTATTTGTAGAAGTAGTATTAATAATTGCAGTGGTAGTAGTAGTCGTAGTAGTAGTAGTATTAGTAGTAATAATAGTAGCAATTGTAATATTAGCTATTGTAGTAGCAGCAGTGGTAGTAGTTGTAGCAGCAGCAATAGTAGTACTAGTACCAATACTAGTAGTAGCTGTAGTAGTAGCAGTTATCATAGCAGTAGCAGTTATAGCTGTAGTAGTTGTAGTAGTATGAGTAGTAGTTGTTGAAGCAACAGTGGCAGTAGGAGCAGTAGTAGGAGCAGGAACATTCGTAGTCACGGTATTAGTTGCAGGAGTTGTACCAGAACTAGAAGTGGTAGTAGTAGCAGCAGTAGTTATAGTAGTAGCAGTAGAAGCAATAGTAGGTGGTGTCGGAGTAGTACTAGTAATAGTAGTAGTAGTAGTAGTATTAGTACTACTAGTAATAGTAGTAGTAGTAGTAGTTGTAGTGGTAGTAGTAGTTGTAGTAGTAACAACGGAAGTAGCAGTAGTAGCAATAGTAGTATTAGCAACAATAGCAGCAACAGTTGTAGTATTAATGATAGTATTAGTAGTAATTGCTACAGCTGTACAAGTAGTTGGAGTAGCAATAGTAGTAGTATAAGCAATAGCCGTTGTAGCAGTATTAGCAGTTGTTGTAGTAGTTGTGGTAGTAGAAGTAGCAATAGTTCTAGTTGTAGTAGAAGTAGTAGCAATTGCCATAGTCATAGTAGCAGTAGTAGCTATAGCAGTAGTAGTTGTTGTAGTAGGGGAGCAGTTGCAACAGTAGTAGTAGTGGTAGTAGGAGTAGTAGTAGTAGCAGTTGCGACAAGAACAGAAGTAGTAGTAGTAGTAGCAATAGCTGTAGTAGAAGTAGTAGTGGTATTAGCAGTAGCAATAGCCGCAGTAGTAATAGTAGTAGTAATAGTAGCCGTTGCAGTAGTAGTAGTTATAGTTGGAGTAGTAGTGGCAATATCAGTAGTAGTAGTAATAGCCATAGTGGTAGTAGGAGGAGCAGTGGCACTCATAGTAGTAGTAGTAGTAGTAGTAGTAGTAGTAATTGTGGTAGTAGTAGTGGTCATAGTAGTAGTAGTATTAGCAGTAGTAGTCGTAGTAGTAGTAGTAGCAATAGTAGTAGTAGTAGTAGGAGTAGTAGTAGGAGTAGTAGTAGTAGTAGAAGCATTAGTAGTTGCAGAAGTTGTAGCGGAATTAGTAGTTGCAGTAATAGCAGTAGTAGTAGCAGATGTGGCAGTAGTAGAAGCAGAAGTAGTAGCACGAGCTAAAGCAATAGCAGAAGTAGTTCTGGTAAAATTAGCAGTAATAGAAGTAGTTGCAGAAGTAATAAGAGCAGTAGTAGTGGTAGTAGTAGTAGTCATAGCGACTATAGTAGTAATAGTACTAGTAACAGTCGTATTAGCTATAGTAGTTGTAGCTATAGTAGCAGTAGTAGGAGCACTAGCAGTAGCCATTACCGTAGTAGTTGCAGTTAGAGTTGTGGTAGATGTAGTAGTGTTAGTAGTAGTTATAGAAGCTGGAGTAGCAGTAGCAGCAGCACTTTTAGTAGTACTAGTAGTAATTGCAGCAGCAGCAGCAGTAGTAATATTTGTAGCAATAGTAGTTGGGGTAGTAGCAGCCATAGTAGTAGTGGTAATAGTATTAGTAGTAGTAGAAATAGTAGTTGTACTAGTAGTAGTCATAATAGTAGCCGCTGTAGCAGCTGTAGCAGTTGTACTAGTAGTAGTAGTAATAGTACCCGTTGTACTAGCGCTAGTAGTAGTTTCAATACTCGTGGTAGTAGTAGTAGCAGTACTTGTAGTAGTAGTAGAAGTATTAGAAGTAGAACTGGTAGGAGGAGGAGCAGTAGTCATAGTCATAGTAGTAGTAGAAGGAGCAGTAGTACTACTAATAGTAGTTGTACTAGGAGTAGTAGTTACAATAGCAGCAGCAACAATAGTAGTAGGAGTAGTAGCAGTTACAGCAGTAGCTGAATTTGTAGTAGTAACAGTAGTAGAAGTAGTAGCAATAGTAGAAGTAATAGTGGTAGTAGTGGTAGTACCAATAGTAGTAATAGTAGTAGCAGCAGTAGTAGTAGTAGTTGTTGTTGTTGTATTAGTAGCCATAGTATTAGTAATTGTAGTAGTATTAGTAGTATTAGTAGTAGTTAGGGTAGTAGTAGTAGAAGCAATAGTAATTGCAGAAGTAGTAGAAGAATTAGTAATAGTAGTAGTAGCAGTAGTACTAGCAGCATTAGTAATAATAGCTGTGGTAGTAGTAGCAGTAGTAGTTGTAGTATTAGTTGTAGTAATAGTAGTAGTAACTATAGTAGTACCAATAGTAGCTGTAGTAGTACCAATAGTAGCTATAGTAGTATCCATAGTAGTAGCAGTTGACATAGTAGTAGTAGTTATCGTTGTAGTAGCTATAGCAATATGAGTAGTAGTTGTTGAAGCCGGAGTAGTAGTTACAGTAGTAGTAGTAGTGGCAATCGTAATTGTATTAGCATATGGAATAGCAGTAGCAATAGTTGTAGTAGTAGTGGTGGTAGGAGCAGAAACATTTGTCATTAGAGTTGTAGTAGGAGCAGTAGTAGTAGTTGTAGAAGTAGTACTAGTTGTAATAGTGGTAGTAGTAGTGGAAGTAGTAAAAGCAGCAGCAGTCGTAGCAGTATTAGTAGTTATACTACTCGCAGTAACTATAGTAGTAGCAGTAGTAGGAGTAGTACTTGTAGCAATAGTAGTAGAAGTTTTGATAGTAGTAGTAATAGTAGTAGTTGTAGTAGTAGTAGTAATTGCAGCAGTTGAACTTGTAGCAGAAGTAGTAGTAGCAGCAGCTGTAGGAGTAGTTCCAGTAGTAGTATTAACAACAACAGCAGCAGTAGCAACAACAGTAGTAGTAGTACTAGTAGTACTTGCTAGAGTAGTACTACAAGGAGGAGTAGCAGTTGTAGTAAAAGTTGCAGTAGTGCCAACAGAAGTAGAAGTGGTAGTAATAGCGGCAGCAATACTATTAATATTAGTAGTAGTCAGAGTACCAATAGTAATAGTCGCAGTAGAAATAGTAGAAGTAATTGCTACAACAGTAGCAGTAGTAGCAGCATTAGTAGTAGTAGTAATAGCAATTGTAGTAATAGTAGTAGTAGTGGGTGTAGCAATAGCAGTTGTAGTTATTGTAGTCGTAGTAGAAGCAGTATTAGCAGTAGTAGTAGCAGTACTAGTGCTATTAGTAGCAGTCATATTAGTAATAGTAGCAGTAGTAGTAGTTGTAGTAGTAGTAGTACTACTACGATTTCAATTACTATGACTAGTACTACTACTATTACAACTACGACGGCTACTAATACTACTAGTACTACTACTACTACTGTTGCTCCTACTGCTACTATAACAACTAGTACTACTACAACTATTACTACTACTGGTACTACTTCTATTGCTACTACTACTACTCCTCCTACTACAACTATTGCAACTATTGCTACTAGTGAACTACTACTATTACTACTAATACTACTAATATTATTTCTATTGCTACTACTACCACTACTGCTCCTAATGCTACTTTTACTACTACTACTACTATTACTACAACTATTACTCCAACTGCCATTGCTACTATTACGATTGCTGCCACTACTACTGCTACTACTATTACTACTACTACTACTAGTAATACTATTAACACTACGACTACTACTTCTATGACTACAACACCTACTAGTACCGCTACTACTACTGCTGCTGCTGCTATTACTACTGGGACAATAACAACAACAACTACAACTACTACTATTACTAGTACTCGTACTACAACTACTACCACTGGTACCACTAGCACTAATCCTACTCCTACTATTACCACTATAGCAGCAAGTACAACAACTACTATAGCTATTACTGCTACTACTGCTGCTGTTGCTATTACTACTACAATTGCTACTGGTACTACTAGCACCACTACTACTTCTGCTACTACTACTATTACTTCTACTATTACAAGTACTACTGCTATCACTATTATAACAATTACTACTCCTTTTACTACTACTACAACAACTATTGCTCCAACTACCATTGTTATTATTAATACTACTGCTGCTACTACAACTACAACTTCCAATACTACGATAACAACTAAGACTACTACTACTACAAGTACAACACCTACTAGCACTACTACTACTGCTACTGCTGCTGCCATTACTACAACAACAACAACAACAACAACAACAACAACAACTACTACTACTACTACTACTACTACTATTACTACCACTAGTATTACTCCTACTACTACCACCACAATTGCAACTATAACAACTACTACAATTATTACTGCTACTACTACTATTGCTGCTTTTGTTCGTACTACAATTGCTACTAGTACTACTAGTACTACTACTATTACTTCTACTACTACTACTAGTACTACTGCTATTACTACTGCAATAGTTACTACACCTTTAACGACTACTACTACTACTACTACTACTTTTCCTACTGCTGTTGTTGCTACAACTACTAGTACTACTATTTCTGTTACTGTTGCAACTGCAACTGCTCCTGCTCCTACTCTTGCTACCACAGCTAGTACTACGAGTGCTGCTGGCGTAGTTACCGCTACTACTACTACTACTCCTATTTTCACTCCTCCTCCTACTACTACTACGACAACAACTCTTCTTGTTGCTGCTACTACTACAACCACTCCTACTCCAACTCCTAGTGCTCCAACTACTCCTACCACTACTACTGCTATCACTACAACTACTACTACTACTCCTACTACTACTCCTACTCCTACTTCTACTATGACAACAAGTACTACGACAACAAGTGCTACGACAACTACTACTCCTACTATTGCGCCTACTACTACCACTCCTACTAATACTACTACTAATGCTACTTATACTATATCTACTACTATTGCTACTGTTACTGCCGCTCCTGCTACTACTACAATGACTCCTACTGCTGCTACTACTACTACAGCAACAACTATCGCTACCGCCACTATAGCTACTACTATTACTGCTACCACTGCTCCTATCGCTACTGCTACAACTGCTGCTACTGCTACAACTACTGCTACTGCCGCTACTATAGCCAGTAATATTACTACTACTACTATTACTAATACTCCTACTTCTACTACTACAAATTCTCTAACAATAACTACTTTCGCTACAAGTATTGCTGCTACTACTACTACAACTACTCTTACTACTACTACTACAACAACTCCAACTGTCCTGACTATTACCACTTCTATTACAACTATTGCTACTACTGCAACTTGTACTATTACTCCTGCAACAACAGCTACTAATGCTACCACTACTACAACTGCTACTACTACTACTGCTGCTAGTACTTCTACTACTTCTACTGCTACTATTGCTCTGACTATTACAACTACTGCTACTATTGCTAGTACTACAGCTACTATTGCTATGGCTACTACAACTACTACTCCTACTACTACAACTACTGCTACTACTACTACTAGGACGACGACTACTACTACCACTGCTATGACAACTACTACTGCTACTACTGCTTCAACAACTACTGTTACAACTGCCACTATTGTTATTTCTACCACTACTACTACTACCACAACTACTATTGGTATGACTACTACAACTGCGACTTTTGCTACTACTGTTATTGCTGCTTCTGCTACAACTACTACTATTCCTACGGTTGTTACTACTTTTTCCACAACTACTACTACTACTACTACTACTACCGCTACTATAATAACTACTACTACTACTACCACTGTTTATACTATCATTACTGCTACTAATGCTGCTATTACTACTATGGGTACTACTGCTAGTACTACTATTATTTCCAACACAACTACTACTACTGTTGTTGCAGATTCTACTACTACTTCTACTACTTCGCCTACGACTAATACTATTGCTACATCTACTACTACAACTGCTACTACTATTGATACATCTACTATTGTAAATATAACTAGTACTATTACTGTTACTACTGCTACTAATGCCACAAATACTACTACTACTATGACTACTATCGCTAATAATACTACAATTACAACTACTACTTCCACCGCCACTACTAGTAATACAACTGCAGCTACGATCGCTACCTCCTCTCCATCTTCCTCAGTCTTCCGCACGCACGTTCTCAGTGCGAAAACATGACGCTCCCACTGGGCGACCCGACTCCGACTACTAAGACGACGACTTACGAGTACCGACCCGAGTACGAGGGGAACTGCTGAGACTACGACGATAACAACAACCCACCACTACTACGACTACTCTAATTCTCCTACTACTAACTAACTACTGCTAGAACAATGACTTACAGTGCCTCACTACAAAAACTATTACTCTACTACTTCTGCTATATTGCGTAACACCCACAACAAACTATGACAACTTGACTACAGCCCCACTCCTACAGTACTACTGCTTGCAGTTGCGCTTCTTACTCTACTGCTGCGCTACTACTGCTCCTACTGCTATTACTATTAATATTACTACTACTGTACTCCTACTGTACTGCTACTACCAAACAACTAGTACAACAACTGAACTTACTTACTACCATATTGCTACTGCTACTATTACTACTAGTACTGCTACTATTGCTATTACCACTGCTACTACACCAACTACTACAACTATGCCTACCACTACTTCTGCTCTACTACTGCTGCTACTACCACTACCACTGCTACAACTACTATAACTACTACTACTACTACTACTACAACCAATTCTACAACTGCTGCTACAACAACAACTACTTCTACTACTTGAGCAACAACAACAACAACTACAACTACACTACTTCTATTACTACTGCTACTACTCCTTGTACTAATACCACTTCTATTGCATCTATTACAACTAGTACAACTGAAAATGTTACTATAGCTACTACAACAACTACTACTACATCTTCTGCTGCTACTACTACAACAGCCCCTACTGTGACTACTACTACTGCTGCTATACTACTACTAGTACAACTTCAGCGACTATTACAACTAATACAGCTTCTGCTGCTGGTCTACTGCTTCTGCTATTACTGCTACTACTGCTACAACTACAACAACTACTACTACGGCAACAACTACTACGACTACTAGTACTACTCCTACGACAGCTACTACTACTACCACTCCTATTACTACTAATACTAATGCTACTACTACCATACCTACTACTATTCCTACAGCTACAGCTGCTACTGCTGGTACTACTACTATTACTATTGATACAACTGCTACTACTATTACTACTACTATTACTACTACTACTATTGCTACTACTCCTACAAACACTACTACTAATGCTACTACTACGATACCTTCTACTATTGCTACTGTTACTGCTACCACTACTACTACTACTACTACTACTATGGAAACTATTGCTACTGCAACAAATACTATTGTGACTCCTACTACAACTATTACTCCTCCTACTACTACTGCTACCACTGTTTCTACTGCTATTGCTACTACTACAACAACTTACCATTTCTCCTCCTACTACTACTATTGCAACTACTACTACACCATTGCGACTACTGCTACTAATTTTGCTGCTACAACTGCTACTGCGACTACAATAATAACAACAACTACTGCTACTACTATTACTACTTTTGCTAGATCTACTACTGCTACTACTTCTACTGCAACTATAACTAGAACAACAACAACTACTACTACTTTTACTACTACAATTACTACTATTACCACTACTGCTACTAATACTACTACTACTACTACTATTACCACCACCACTATTACTGCTACAACTACCTCTACAACTACTTCTACCACTTTGCCTACTTCTACTACTACAACTGCTACTACTACTACTACTAATACTACTACGACAAGTACTACCACTATTTCTACTATTACTATTACTATTGCCTCTAATACTAGTACTACTATTATAGCTACTACTGCTACTATTGCTACTACTAGTACTACTATTACTACTACTACTACTAATAATACAGCTACTACTACTATTACTACTACTTCTGCTGCTACTACTACTACTACTACTACTTGAACTACTGCTACTACCACCACTACAGCTAGCAACACCACTATTACTAATACTATTGCTTCTACTATGACTATTGCTACTGCTACTACTTGATTTCTCCTACTACTACTTCTATTACTACTATTGTTATGACTACTTCTACTTCTACTACTACTGCTGCTGCTACTACTATTACAACTACTACTACTCTACATCTCCTCCTCCTACTACTACTTCTACTACTACGAAAATAGCTACTACTATGACAACTAATACAACCACTACTATTACTACTACTTCAACTTCTACTATCGCTACTATTGCTACTACTGTGTCTACTACAACTAATACGACTACTTCTCCTCCTCCTACTACTACTACTGCTACTGCTACAACTGCTACTACTGTTGCTGCTACTGCTATTGCTACTACTATTACTACTATTGCTACTACCAACACTACTAGTACAATAGTGACTACTACTACTACTACTACTTGGACTGCTACAACGACAACAACTACTACAACTACTGCTACTACTGCTTCTGTTTCTACTGCTACTACTAGTACTACTACTACAACGATTGCTACTACTACTGCTACTACTACTACGACTACTACTACTACTACTACTACAACTACTACAAACACCACCACTACTACTACAATAACTATAACAACTACTTCTACTAGTATAACAACAACAACAACGGCTACCACTACTACTAGTAGTATTACTACTACTACTACACCTAGTACAACTACTACTGCTATTACTTATCTTTATACCACTACTACTACAGCGTCTACTATAGCTACCACTACTGCTACCACTATATCTTCTACTGCTACTACAACTACTGCTTTTGCGAGTATGACTGCTACTACTGCTGCTCTATGCCTACTAGTACTATTTCTACAACTACTACAACTGCTGCTGCTTCTTCTGCTGCTCTACTGCAACTGCTATTACTGCTACTTCTGCTACAACAACTACTACTAAGACAACAACAACTACTACTACAACAACCACTTCTACTACTACTCCTACTACTACTTGTAGTACTACCACTCCTACTAATGCTACTACTAATGCTACTACTACTATACCTACAACTATTAGAACAGCTACAGCTGCTACTGCAAGTAGTGCTATAGCCCCTACCACAACTACTTCTACAATAGCTACTTCTACCGTTACTATAACTACTATTATTACTGCTACTGTTGCTATTACGGCTGCTACTACCGCAGCTGCCACAACTGCTACTGTTACTATGCTGCTACTACTAGTAGTATTCCTACTACATCTACTACTACTAATTATTCACTATAACTATTTTTGTGACTACTAATGCTGCTGCAGCTATTGCTACTACTCTTACTACTAGTTCTACTACTACAACTAGTACTATTCCAACTACTACTACTTCTCTTGCCACTACTGCTACTACTACTGCTACCACTGCAACAATAGCTACTATTGCTACCACTACTACAACTGCTACTGCTACTGCTACTGCTACTTTTGTTACAATAAAAAGTACTAATACTACTACAACTTCTAGCACTACTATTGCTCCAGCCACTACAACTAATACTACTACTACAATCGCTATTATTGCTACTACTACAACAGCTACTGCTACCACTATTACAACTACTACTAATACTACAACAACTACTACTGCTGCCATTGCTACTACTGCTGCTACTGCCACTACTACTACTACGACAACTACAACTACTGCTGGGGCAACAACTACTATAACTACCACTACTGCTACTACTACTGCTACTACTACAACTACTACTACTATGGCTACTGCTACTACTACTTTAACAATAACAACTACTTCTATTACTACAACTGCTTCGGATAGTACTACTACTACAACTACTTCTACTACTACTACTACTAGTACAACTACTTCTACTACAGGTACAACAACTACTACTACTTCTATTGCTACTAGTACTACTACTACTACCACTATACTACAGCTGCTACTACCGCTACATCTACTTTTGATACTACTATTGCAACTACTACTACTACTTTTTCTTCTTTTTCTTTTTCTACTATTGCTACTGCTACTACAACAACAACTACTACTACAACTTCTATTGCTGCTGCTACTACTGCTACTACTGCTACTCCTTTTAGTACTACTACTACTACTCCTACTACAACAACTACTACTACGTCTGCTACAACAACTACGATTGCTACTACTACTACTACAGCTACTATGGCTACTACAGCTCGTACTACTACCACTACTACTTCTACTACTACAACTACTATTACTACTATTATTGCTACTACTTTTGCTACTACTAGTATAACTTCCACTCTGACTATTACTAATACTAATACTACTATGACTACTATTACAACTGCTACTAACAACTTCTACTTTTGTTAATACTACTGCTACAACAACAACTACTCCTACGACTGCTACTACTGCTGTTACTACTGTAATTACTGCTACTACTACTTCTTTTGTTACTCCTACTACTGCTATTGCTACTATTACTAGTACTATAGCAGCTGCTGCTATTGCTTCTACTAGCCGAATTGCTACTGCTATGACTATAGCTACTACTGCTGCAGTTGCTTCTTCATCTACTATTGCTGCTACTATTACTACTGCTACTACTATTTCTGCTGCTACCGCAACTACTAATACTACTTCTGCTTCTACAACTACTAGTACTAGTATGACAACAACTACTGCTACTACTAAGGATGCTACTAATAGTAATACTGCTACTAGTACTACCAATACTACTACTACTACTACTACTACTACTACTACTACTACTGCTACTGCTCGTTCTGCTACTGCTACTGCTAGTTCTACTACTAATGCTATTATGGCTACTACAATTGCTACTTCTGCTACTACTACTGCTACTATTATTGCGGCTACTACAATTGCCACTACTACTGCTGCTGCTGCTACTACAACTACTACTTCGGTTACTAATAATACTACTACTACTACTACTACTCTTGCTACTACTGCTACTATAGCTATTACTTCTACTTCCCATACTTCTAATACTTCTGCAACTACAACTACTATGTCTATTATTGCTTCTAGAACAACAACTACTACTATAGCTAACACAACTACTACTACTACAACAACAACAATAACAATAACTACTACTACAACTGCTACTAATACTAATACTACTACTACAACAACTACTACTACTACTACTAATACAACTAGTACTACTACTACGGCTACTACTACTACTACTACTACTATTAATACTACTACAAGTACTACTATTAATACTACTACTACTACTACTATTAATACTACTACTGCCACTACTATTAATACTACTACTACAGCTACTACTTCTAGTACTACTACTACCCCTCCTCCTCCTCCTACAACTACAACTATTGTTGCTGCTGCTTCTACTGCTTCTACAACTACCACTCCTGCTCCTCCTCCAACTACTACTACTACAATTACTACTACTACAACTACTGACACTACTACTTCTACTATAACTAGTACTACAACTAGTAGTATTACTACTACTACTGCTGCTACAGCGACTACAGCCAATATGACTACCACTTCTGCACTACTACTTCTATTACCACTACTGCTGCTACTGCTACTATCGATACCGCTACTACTATTATTACTTCTGCTACAACCGTTACTATGACAACTACTCCTACAACCACTACTACTACTGCTACTTCTGCTACTACTGCTAAGACCGCACCTATGACTACTATTGCTCCTACTGCTACTACTACTTATGCTATAACTACTATTGCTAATAATACTTCTACTAGTACTACAACTGCTGCTACTGCTAGTACTACTCTAGCTATTATTATTGCTTCTCATATTTCCACTACTTCTGCTACTACTACTTCTGCAAATATACTACTATTACTTCTGCTGCTACTACTACTATTAGTACTACTACTGCTGTTGTTGATGCTACTACTACTACTGGTACAAATACTACTACAACAACTTTTACTACAACTACTACAACTGGCACTCCCACTACTACTATACCACTATGGCTACGGTTGTTGCTACCACTACCACTTCTACTACTACTACTGTTATTACTACTACTACTACTACAACTACTACTCATATTATTACTACTACTACTATTACTATTACAACTACTACTTCTACAAATACTACTACTACTGTTGTTGGTGTTGTTGCTCCTGATGCTGCTGTTACTAGTATTACTACTGCTATTGCGGCTATGACTGCTGCTGCTTCTACTGCTCCTACAATAACTATTGCAACTACTACTACTGTTGTTGCTGCTCCTGCTACTACAACAACTACTACTTCTGCTACTAGTACTACTCTACTATGACGACCACTACTACTACAATTATTACTACTACTGCTACTTCTACTACAGCTACTGCTACTACTGCTACTACTATTACTACTTCTACTACTACAGGTACAACTACTTCTATTGTAACAACATGTACTGCTACTACTTCTGCAACTACTACTACTGCTACTAACTACTACTTCTACTACTAACTACTACTACTACTGTTGTTGCTGCTACTACCACTATTACTGCTGCTACTACTATAGCTACTAACTACTACTACTACCACTATTTCTACTACTGCTACTGCTACTACTACTACTACTACTACTAGTACAACTGCTACGGCTATTCCTACAACCACTCCTACTGCTACTACTGCTCTTACTAGCACTATAGCTCCTACTACTTCTGCTAATACTGCTACTGGTACTGCTACTACTGCTACTACAATAGTAGTTACTAGTACAATAATAACAACAACAATAACTACTACTACTACTACTTCTTCTTCTACTGCGACTTCTGCTGCTTATACCACTACTACTAAAATGGCTACTACTACTAATTCTACTACTACTGTGACCGCTAGTACTACCACTTCTCATACTACTACTAATATGGCTACTGCTCCTTCTACTACTATTACGGCTATTGCTACAACTACTATACCTACTACAACTACTACTATAAATACTATTACTTCCATTACTACTACTACTACTACTGCAAAAGCTAGAACTGCTACTACTACCACTGCTGTTATTGCTACAATTGCTACATTTGCTACTACTACCACACCTACTAAGCTTCCACTGCTGCTACTACTACTATTATGACTAATACTTCTACTGCAGCTACTTCTACAACAACTATTACTATTGCTACTATAGCCACTACTACTCCTACTACTACTTCTACTTCTACTATAAGTACTTCAACTAGTTCTGCTACTATTATGACTACTACTACTACTACGACTATCACTACTACTACTGCTGCTACAATGACTAAAACTACTACCACAACAACTACAACTGCTCTGACTACTCTTATTACTACTAGCACAACTACTGCTACCATTGCAATTACTACTACTGATACTACTATAGCTACTTACGAAATTTACTACCACTACTACGACTACTACCACTACAACTACTTCTATTGCAACTGCTTCTACTACAGCCACTACTACAAGAACTAATGATAAGCTACCTGTGCTACTAGAGCTGCTTGTCCAACTATGACTACTACTATAGCTAATACTGCTACTGCTACTACAACTAGCAATGTTACTATTACTAGCAATGTTACTATTACTACTACTTCGGCTACGGCTACTATTACTACAGCTACTACCACTACTATTGCCATTGCTGCTGCCGCTGTAGCTGCAGCTAGTATTGCTATAGCTACTATAATTACTATTACTACAGCTACTTCTGCTATAGCAACTACTATTACTACCACTACTACTCCCGCTGCTACTGTTGCTACTGTAACTACTATTAATACGACTACTGCTGCTACTCCTATTACTACTGCTATGACTAATCCTCCGACCACTACAACTGCTACTTAAACTACTACACTACACAACTACAACTTCTAATACACCCACCACTACTGCTTCTAAAACAACTACCATGACAACCACTGCTACTTTAACTACTACTACTGCCACTATTAGTGCTACTACTGCCACCACTTCCACTACTACTACTGCTTTTGCTGCCACAACTACAATTGGTACTATTCATACTACTACAGCTTTTATTCTTACTGCTGCTTGTACTACTATTGCTACTTCTACTATCACTACTACTACAACTACTGCTACAACTACTACTTCTACTATTATTACTACTACTATTCTACAATTACTACTACTAGCACTACTATTACGATTACTACTACGGCTACGACTACTACTACTACTACTATTACTGCTACAGTTACTTCTACTACTACTACTATTTCTTCTACTGCTACTACTACTACTACTCCTACTACTACTACTACTACTACTACTGCTACTACTACTTCTATAACTACTACTACTACTACTACTGCTCCTACTCCTGCTGCTACTACTACAACTACTACTACTACTACTACTACT